>JXCR01136172.1:34085-53057 GCA_002079205.1 Phalaenopsis hybrid cultivar | reverse complement strand
GCACTTGGTATTGCAAGAGTGATTCTGTTATCCTTCTGCATATCCGCCACCTTTTTACTTAATCCATGTTCCTTTTAGAGGCTCCGCTGATTGGCACATGATCATCTCTACGAAGGTGATCATGTGGAAGTTTATATATATATCACCATTTTTAGTCCCCTACATAGAGATGATCATGTGGAAGTTTATAACCAATCAACGAGGCCTCTAAAAGGATCATGGATTAAATAGAAAGGTGGCGGATATCAGAAGGATAATAGAATCAAGTATAATATTTATTTTATTGGGACCAATTTTTTATGTCAAGTGTGTAGGATATCCACTTAATGATTTGAGACTTTCTCATTCATACATAGCTTTTCGTAGTTAAAGACATCCATTGAAATCTTATGATATGTGTTTTGGGCATGAAATCAGGGTAGATGTTGATTCAACCTTATTCGGGAAAACTCACTCTTGGGTGGGTCAGTTTTGATATGGGATGCTTCAGTTGATTATTTTAATGCTTAAAGAACTTGCCTCACCCATTTAGAGTCTCCCTTGGTCAAAAGAAGTCATAGAACCCTCTTATGTGTGTTTCGAAGAATATCAGACTTTGTTTCGATGTACTTGCACAATGGTCTGGGATCCTCATATATACTAAAATGTTTAATATAAAATCTTCAAAATATTTATTTTTAAGTCGTGGGGCCGTAACTCTAATGATATATGGTTTATAGATCAAATTCTTTCAACGAGCATCTGGACGTACATTTAAGACATGAAATTAGGTTTTGAGTCAATCTGACTGTGTCTGGAACTGGTCTTCCTTAGTTGGCACCCATTCTTGATATGATATGTATGGGACATTCATTTGCATGAAATGAGATCATATTTCATCCATTTAAAATCCTCGATGGTCAAGGGAAAAGATACAACCCTCGTGCAGACGCTCCAAGCAAAAACCTTGAGCTTGAGATTGGCTTAGTTGTGCCNTTATGTGTGTTTCGAAGAATATCAGACTTTGTTTCGATGTACTTGCACAATGGTCTGGGATCCTCATATATAGTAAAATGTTTAATATAAAATCTTCAAAATATTTATTTTTAAGTTGTGGGGCCGTATCTCTAATGATATATGGTTTATAGATCAAATTCTTTCAACGAGCATCTGGACGTACATTTAAGACATGAAATTAGGTTTTGAGTCAATCTGACTGTGTCTGGAACTGGTCTTCCTTAGTTGGCACCCATTCTTGATATGATATGTATGGGACATTCATTTGCATGAAATGAGATCATATTTCATCCATTTAAAATCCTCTATAGTCAAGGGAAAAGATACAACCCTCGTGCAGACGCTCCAAGCACAAACCTTGAGCTTGAGATCGGCTTAGTTGTGCCCAGGATTTGTCATTGTTGATTGACATTAATTTTGATAAATGCATGTTAAATTCTATTTTAATGTTTAAAACTCATTTCCAATTTATTTGGAGCTTCCTATAGTCAAAGGAGTCCAAAAAATTCTTCTACGCACGTTTTTGGCTCAAACCGGGGCTTGAATCGGCATAGCCACGCCCCAAAGTAGCATACTCACGCCTTCCTTGCCTAGTCTAGGCGTGACCACGCCCCGAGCGCAACCAACAAGCCAAAATGTTGACNAAACCGGGGCTTGAATCGGCATAGCCACGCCCCAAAGTAGCATACTCACGCCATCCTTGCCTAGTCTGGGCGTGACCACGCCCCGAGCGCAACCAACAAGCCAAAATGTTGACTTTTTGTCCCCCACTTGGTTTCTAGAGCATGGATTGGGTATGGGATGAATGTTAGGGATCCAATATATCCCTCCATAACAACACACCTCTCCAACATCCAATAGCACGTGTCTTAGGTGGGTTAAGCCTATTACNTCCAACATCCAATAGTATGTGTCCTAGGTGGGTTAAGCCTATTACTTTATGGCTTTTGGAGGGAAAAAACCACCAATACATGGGCTTGTTGAGGAGAGCTTTTTGAATCCAAATTTCATTTGCTTGGGAGAGAGTTTTGAGCTAACGTGTGCTTGAGAGAGCTAAAGGAGATGTGGAGAAAACTTTTTGGAGAAAACTTTTTGGTGACAAATTTCATTTACACACTAGTGATCTGATCACCCTTGGCGACATCCTGAATGATCATAGCCTGATCAGCCTTAATGGAAAACCTTCTCTCTAGAAGAGTGACCTGAGGTTTGTCTTGATGAAATAACAAGCCTTGCTTGTAAGTATATCTTAGTAAGCAATGTGAGGTATTTCATCAAGATCAACACATTTATGATTGTGCTCAAGATCCAAAAACATTCAAATACGCCACTTTGCATGCCACACTTGCATTTAATAGCCCTATTTTAAAATGAAAAAAATATATTTTTGATTAGTGCTATCCACCTTACTTTTAAAACTACGCTACTAGCAAATTAAACCATATGTGTGGTCAACTCTTTTAAAATGTTATCTCATGGGTGATGCACATTAGATCTCTTGGATCTTCAAGATGGCGTTGGTGTCAACGACCCATCAAAGCCATATACCAGAATTAGCTGCACACTTTCTGCACACACTTAGACGCTGTGTTGGAACACATTTGCTTTAGATGCTTACTAGACTAGGGCTAGGGTGTAGTTAGGATTTTTGTTTACGTCTTGACTCTAGCTAGGCATTTTGCTTGATGCTTTATCTATTTACTGGGTGTGAGACATGCGTACTAGTATATTATGACAGTTTGCTTGCAGTGTGTCATGTTCAACAGGGAGGGACTGTTATGATTTTATCCAATGCATTTTTTGCAAGTGCTATTTGGTCTCCCTCCCATTGAGCATGGTTTATCACGTTGTGCCCGCGTAACTGTTATGCTAATTTGTAGAGTCCCTTTGCAGTGTCTATATCAAAAATAAGGTACGAGCTCCGGTTCCAAGCATTTGTCGTACGGAATGGTGTGGTGTAGACCAAGAGCAGAAACCTGTGTCCCGTACCTTAAGTTTGAATTTATATTGTTGTATAGATTTAGAACCATGTATGTATGTGTGAAGCCTGACCATTTTTTTGTATTTCTCAGATATATTGTCGATTAAGCAGTACCAAGCCTATTTTATTCTTTCACTTGGCATGTTTACTTTTCATATTGTGTGTTAACTTTCCTCTTCCTTTGATTGTTGGTTTGTTTGGTGAGCTCCTCTGAAATGCAATTTACGCTCTTTAAGGACCCTAAAATTATAATTATTCTACAAAAATCGTAATAATTAAAAGATTAAGTCTAACAAAATTTTAAGATTAAAATTAAATATATTTTCAAAATCAACATTATTTTTCTGCTAGGCATTCATGTTGGTTTTTAAACGTGTTGCAAGCATGGCTCACCCAATAATGAATTTAATATGGTCTTCAAGTATAAACCATTCTAGGCAATAATATCATCATATTTGCATGTCTGGAGGAGAAACCCTCGTGCTTCTCCAATTTGACTGGCCAAACATTAGTTTCTACTTAGGTGGTTGTCTAGAGTGAGCATAAGGTGTTGGAGACTCCCTAACCCTAACGAGTGATGAGATTTTTTTGAGAGTGTCTTCAGCTTGCTAAGCTCAACCTCTTTTTGCCTTTCCAGAGGCGTCCTTCCCACCTTCTTGGTAGGTGTAAGTCTTATGTTTGTGGATTCCACCTTTAGAGCGTCATAAGGTTATAGAGTCCTCTTTTCTTTGGCTTTAAGGCTACCAAGGTATCCTTGAATGACGCAATTCATAGATTGCTGGTAAGGAACCTCTAGTCGGGTTGGGTCAATTTCCTTCACAACCAGGTAAACTTAAAGTCTCAATAGATTGAGATGATGAATATATGATATCTTGAACCGACTATCTTTACCATATCAGGATTGTTTTACCTTTACATTGATTAATCCCATTAAGTCCATTCATTTCCTTGGAACCTCATTGATGTCGTCTAGCGGGCCCCATTTTACCGACAAACCACTGTCTGTTTGGGATACAATGATTCACCTTCTATCCTTATGGCACGGTATGACCTCGAAGCAGTGGGTTGATTTTGCTTGACGACCTGGTTACCTCATAAAGCCTTAGTTGTTGATTAGTCGCCGTCTATTTGGGATGTTAGAGATTCATTATGTAGCCTCGCAACTCGGTATAGGGTTTGAAGTCCCGAGACGTTCTTATTCGATATAAACATCTTCTTTTGACACACACTTCAACTAGTTGTTACGAAGCATAAGAAAAACTCTTATTATCGAAAGTATTCTTAGGTAATCCCCAAAATGTATTTAACTAAAGGGATACGTTTTTTTGGAAGTTGTTCTTGACTCTAGAACAAAAATGTTCTTTTTTGTTCTCTGGTTGTGGGTAGCTTGTTTAGAGACTCTTTGCTTGAATATTGCGTCTCGAGGTATTTCGATCCAGTCTCGTTCTAGACGTATACTCTCGACCTATCGCACAAAGTTTGCCCTACAAATGCTCTACATGTTCATTTTTAATATGTTTGCCTATTTTTGTCATATATCTTCATTTTTGCAATTTCTTTCTCCTATGTTTCATTTTGATTATCTAGGAGAGAGATTTACTTGGAAAAAAGAAATTATACGACAACACATACACAAATAAATAGATAAACTAGAGACTTCAATTTCAAATAAAAAGAACCATATTTCAATTTCAATTTCAACACATACACAAATTATATGACTAAATTTATTTTTAAATAAAAAATTTAAAACTTTTATTACTCAAATTAACTATTTATTAACACTTTTCCTACTGTTTAATGTAGGGCATAACCTAATCATATGTGTATAAACAAACTCATATTCGAATTTAGTCAACAAACACAAACTCAGGGCTTCAATTTACTTCCACCACACTTGAAGACAACAAAAACTCGTTGTAGTAAACAATCTGAAGGAGCACTCAATTCCTCTATAACTATTAGCATTGATTTCATTTTCTTATTGCAGTAAAGTAAGAGAAAACATAGAAAGATCTATGTAATTCAATTCTAATCAAAATTACGTTACAATTACAAATAGATGGAATAGTATTTCACCAAGTCTTAAGAGAGGAACATGAGAACTATATGATAGTAGAAGATATAAATGCCATTCTTTTATCAGTTATTATGAAGCTGATAAGTTAAAACTGGAAAAGAAAATGTGACTATTTTTACAGTTATAAACAACGAAATACCTATTTTTTCTCTATTATTAGTGATGATGTATTTCTCTGGCAAATTAAGAATCACCTCTTTGCTTCAACGGAAGACTTAATTTGCGGAAAAAAATATTACATCAAGACTCCTAACGTAGAGCTAGTTCGGAGTCCACTGATATGCAGACATGTGCCTTCAAGGAACGCGTGCGCTTTCCTATGATCTGGTCCGGTAACATGGAAGAATATGTGACAGAAAAATTTTAAAAAAAATCGTTTTAGCTCAGGTGAATATTCCTCCTGTGTTATTTTGCATTATTCAAGTGTTATTATGATGGTATTGATGTGTTATTGTGTTCTGAGAATATTCCCGGTATTATAATAACACAACAACACATCAATATCACTACAATAACACATGAATAATGCGGAATAACACATAAGGAATATTCTCATGTATTACCGGGCCGAATCACAGGAAAGCACACGCATTTCCTTGAAGTCACGTGTCCGCATATCAGTGGACTCCGAAAGTAGCTCTACGTTAGGAGTCCTGATGCAATATTTATCCTAATTTGTGGCATGTATGTAAATGGCCCTACCCCTAGCCTTTATCAATATGTTTAATTTGTACGGTACAATTAATATTTCTATGTTAGTTGAACTGAAAATTTATTTTTGAATTTAAAATAATTAAGGAATTATTCAAACGAGATTAATAAGCTAAGCTGACTTAGGAGATTAGATTAAATTGTTTATATTTTTATGTATCAAAATTTTGATTGTTTGTCATTTGGGCCTGTTGCTTTGGCTTAAAATGAATTTTATTTGTTAGTTTTAGATTTAACACAGTAAAAATGCAGTCCTTGATGCTTTAACAATTTTGTGTAAATAATTGTTTATTTTCAGTACGTATCACCGTTTTTCTTTATTTGTGTTTAATGCTTTTTTCTGAACTATTACGTTGCCAACTTGAATGCACAAGTAATAATTTACTATTTAATAGAAATAGTTGTAGAATTATTATAACAAAATAAGTTTTTTGAAAGCTATTATGCGTATTATAAATTCTCTTTTTTATTTAGATTTTTTTTTTTTTTTTTTTGAAAAAGACTAAGTATTTTATAGGTGCCCCTTTTTCTTCTCCGCCTTCATCGTCTAACCTTTCTCTTATTTGAAAGATTATTAAGGCAGGCCCCAGATGGTGGGACACCATGTGTCAAGTGGATCCCAAAAATTTTAACATTGATCAATCACAGTGTATTACGATAGGCCTACTTGGCACGTGGCACCCCACCATTGAACTTCATATACAAATTACGCCCGGATTCCGGATGTAATATTTGCTCCTCTTATTTCCTCAAACCTTTATAAAGCTTTCCTTTTCAAATGCAAAATTCTCGTTGATTTTTTTCTTTTGTCAATGACATATCCACACAGAACCTATAATATTCCTCCAATTTTCCTCCTCTGGCAACCCTTCCTTCCTTTATTAGGCTTTCTAGCAAAACTTGAACCAGTACACCATTAAGGGTCTGTATGTTTCAACTATAATTGTTCGAAATCTCAATTCAAAAGCTGTTGTTAAAAATCAGTTGTTTAGAAGCCAGTGTTTTAGAAAGAGTTGGTTTGTTTGAAAAACACAATTCTGAAAGTGCAGTCTGTGCAATAATGACTGTAATACCCCTCAGTATACATCATGTAGATAACATAAGCATTAAATAAACTACTAGAAAATTATTTTAGTAAACTTTGGGCAGGCTACCTCAGTTCAACACCACCGTTTTTCTCAACACTTAAATGCATCTTCAACTACCTTGCATCAGTAGATGACACTTCATTTGTCTCTCTGATATAATTGTCCATTAATTTATCCTTTCAATTTTACCTCTTTTGTGTTATGTCGGTCCCAAGTTCGAAGCACAAAAACAAAACCTATTCAAATGCAACAATAAGATAACGATGCATGCAACTAATCTAACAATAAAACACACAAAAAATGAGCTCCATTCCAAACAAGTCTTCCATGACATAACATTAGATTCTCTACTGAGCAACTTATCCCAAGTTGCATACCATTCTT
This sequence comes from Phalaenopsis hybrid cultivar, assembly GCA_002079205.1. NCBI lineage: Eukaryota > Viridiplantae > Streptophyta > Magnoliopsida > Asparagales > Orchidaceae > Phalaenopsis > Phalaenopsis hybrid cultivar. The sequence goes on along the minus strand of JXCR01136172.1, from coordinate 45,817 downwards.
CTAAAAAAGCCAGACTAGTAGAGATCCCTTTACCTTTTTTTGGTGGATGAATCCTCTAAGGAAAACTTTCTGAACCCAATTTACTATAAAATTATCCTACGCTTTCTAGGAGAAGAAGAAGAAGAAAAAAAAAATTCATGTTAAAGATCTAACGAGAGGAATGTTTGGTTGAAGTAGAAGAAGAAGCAGATGGAAAGTGAATGGTGAGGCCGAATGATGAGGAAGAAGCAATCTTGTACAACTCTTGACCTCGGGTACAAACAGTTGATGGTTGCACTGCATGAGCTAACGAATGACCACCTGCTAGGGCACGACTGTTGTTCGTTAGCTCATGCAGTCGCAGTCACAATNAAGGATCATGGATTAAATAGAAAGGTGGCGGATATGCAGAAGGATAATAGAATCAAGTATAATATTTATTTTATTGGGATCAATTTCTTATGTCAAGTGTGTAGGATATCCACTTAGTGATTTGAGACTTTCTCATTCATACATAGCTTTTCGTAGTTAAAGACATCCATTGAAATCTTATGATATGTGTTTTGGGCATGAAATCAAGGTAGATGTTGATTCAGCCTTATTCGGGAAAACTCACTCTTGGGTGGCGTCAGTTTTGATATGGGATGCTTCAGTTGATTATTTTAATGCTTAAAGAACTTGCCTCACCCATTTAGAGTCTCCCTTGGTCAAAAGAAGTCATAGAACCCTCTTATGTGTGTTTCGAAGAATATCAGACTTTGTTTCGATGTACTTGCACAATGGTCTGGGATCCTTATATATACTAAAATGTTTAATATAAAATCTTCAAAATATTTATTTTTAAGTTGTGGGGTCATATCTCTAATGATATATGGTTTATAGATCAAATTCTTTCAAGGACGTACATTTAAGACATGAAATTAGGTTTTGAGTCAATCCGACCGTGTCTGGAACCGGTCTTCCTTAGTTGGCACCCATTCTTGATATATGTATGGGACATTCATTTGCATGAAATGAGATCATATTTCATCCATTTAAAATCCTCTGTAGTCAAGGGAAAAGATACAACCCTCGTGCATACGCTCCAAGCACAAACCTTGAGCTTGAGATCGGCTTAGTTGTGCTCAGGATTTGTCATTGTTGATTGACATTAATCTTGATAAATGCATGTTAAATTCTATTTTAATGTTTAAAACTCATTTCCAATTTATTTGGAGCTTCCTATAGTCAAAGGAGTCCAAAAAATTCTTCTACGCACGTTTTTGGCTCAAACCGGGGCTTGAATCGGCATAGCCACGCCCCAAAGTAGCATACTCACGCCATCCTTGCCTAGTCTGGGCGTGACCACGCCCCGAGCGCAACCAACAAGCCAAAATGTTGACTTTTTGTCCCCCACTTGGTTTCTAGAGCATGGATTGGGTATGGGATGAATGTTAGGGATCCAATATATCCCTCCATAACAACACACCTCTCCAACATCCAATAGTATGTGTCCTAGGTGGGTTAAGCCTATTACTTTATGGCTTTTGGAGGGAAAAAACCACCAATACATGGGCTTGTTGAGGAGAGCTTTTTGAATCCAAATTTCATTTGCTTGGGAGAGAGTTTTGAGCTAACGTGTGCTTGAGAGAGCTAAAGGAGATGTGGAGAAAACTTTTTGGAGAAAACTTTTTGGTGACAAATTTCATTTACACACTAGTGATCTGATCACCCTTGGCGACATCCTGAATGATCATAGCCTGATCAGCCTTAATGGAAAACCTTCTCTCTAGAAGAATGACCTGAGGTTTGTCTTGATGAAATAACAAGCCTTGCTTGTAAGTATATCTTAGTAAGCAATGTGAGGTATTTCATCAAGATCAACACATTTATGATTGTGCTCAAGATCCAAAAACATTCAAATACGCCACTTTGCATGCCACACTTGCATTTAATAGCCCTATTTTAAAATGAAAAAAATATATTTTTGATTAGTGCTATCCACCTTACTTTTAAAACTACGCTACTAGCAAATTAAACCATATGTGTGGTCAACTCTTTTAAAATGTTATCTCATGGGTGATGCACATTAGATCTCTTGGATCTTCAAGATGGCGTTGGTGTCAACGACCCATCAAAGCCATATACCAGAATTAGCTGCACACTTTCTGCACACACTTAGACGCTGTGTTGGAACACATTTGCTTTAGATGCTTACTAGACTAGGGCTAGGGTGTAGTTAGGATTTTTGTTTACGTCTTGACTCTAGCTAGGCATTTTGCTTGATGCTTTATCTATTTACTAGGTGTGAGACATGCGTACTAGTATATTATGACAGTTTGCTTGCAGTGTGTCATGTTCAACAGGGAGGGACTGTTATGATTTTATCCAATGCATTTTTTGCAAGTGCTATTTGGTCTCCCTCCCATTGAGCATGGTTTATCACGTTGTGCCCGCGTAACTGTTATGCTAATTTGTAGAGTCCCTTTGCAGTGTCTATATCAAAAATAAGGTACGAGCTCCGGTTCCAAGCATTTGTCGTACGGAATGGTGTGGTGTAGACCAAGAGCAGAAACCTGTGTCCCGTACCTTAAGTTTGAATTTATATTGTTGTATAGATTTAGAACCATGTATGTATGTGTGAAGCCTGACCACTTTTTTGTATTTCTCAGATATATTGTCGATTAAGCAGTACCAAGCCTATTTTATTCTTTCACTTGGCATGTTTACTTTTCATATTGTGTGTTAACTTTCCTCTTCCTTTGATTGTTGGTTTGTTTGGTGAGCTCCTCTGATATGCAATTTATGCTCTTTAAGGACCATAAAATTATAATTATTCTACAAAAATCGTAATAATTAAAAGATTAAGTCTAACAAAATTTTAAGATTAAAATTAAATATATTTTCAAAATCAACATTATTTTTCTGCTAGGCATTCATGTTGGTTTTTAAACGTGTTGCAAGCATGGCTCACCCAATAATGAATTTAATATGGTCTTCACATATAAAGACCGTTCTTGGCAATAATATCATCATATTTGCATGTCTGGAGGAGAAACCCTCGTGCTTCTCCAATTTGACTGGCCAAACATTAGTTTCTACTTAGGTGGTTGTCTAGAGTGAGCATAAGGTGTTGGAGACTCCCTAACCCTAACGAGTGATGAGATTTTTTTGAGAGTGTCTTCAGCTTGCTAAGCTCAACCTCTTTTTGCCTTTCCAGAGGCGTCCTTCCCACCTTCTTGGTAGGTGTAAGTCTTATGTTTGTGGATTCCACCTTTAGAGCGTCATAAGGTTATAGAGTCCTCTTTTCTTTGGCTTTAAGGCTACCAAGGTATCCTTGAATGACGCAATTCATAAATTGCTGGCAAGGAACCTCTAGTTGGGTTGGGTCAATTTTCTTCACAACCAGGTAAACTTAAAGTCTCAATAGATTGAGATGATGAATCTATGATATCTTGAACCGGCTATCTTTACCATATCAGGATTGTTTTACCTTTTCATTGATTAATCCCACTAAGTCCATTCATTTCCTTGGAACCTCATTGATGTCGTCTAGCGGGCCCCATTTTACCAACAAACCACTGTCTGTTTGGGATACAATGATTCACCTTCTATCCTTATGGCACGGTATGACCTCGAAGCAGTGGGTTGATTTTGCTTGACGACCTGGTTACCTCATAAAGCCTTAGTTGTTGATTAGTCGCCGTCTATTTGGGATGTTAGAGATTCATTATGTAGCCTCGCAACTCGGTATAGGGTTTGAAGTCCCGAGACGTTCTTATTCGATATAAACATCTTCTTTTGACACACACTTCAACTAGTTGTTACGAAGCATAAGAAAAACTCTTATTATCGAAAGTATTCTTAGGTAATCCCCAAAATGTATTTAACTAAAGGGATACGTTTTTTTGGAAGTTGTTCTTGACTCTAGAACAAAAATGTTCTTTTTTGTTCTCTGGTTGTGGGTAGCTTGTATAGAGACTCTTTGCTTGAATATTGCGTCTCGAGGTATTTCGATCCAGTCTCGTTCTAGACGTATACTCTCGACCTATCGCACAAAATTTGCCCTACAAATGCTCTACATGTTCATTTTTAATATGTTTGCCTATTTTTGTCATATATCTTCATTTTTGCAATTTCTTTCTCCTATGTTTCATTTTGATTATCTAGGAGAGAGATTTACTTGGAAAAAAGAAATTATACGACAACACATACACAAATAAATAGATAAACTAGAGACTTCAATTTCAAATAAAAAGAACCATATTTCAATTTCAATTTCAACACATACACAAATTATATGACTAAATTTATTTTTAAATAAAAAATTTAAAACTTTTATTACTCAAATTAACTATTTATTAACACGTTTCCTACTGTTTAATGTAGGGCATAACCTAATCATATGTGTATAAATAAACTCATATTCGAATTTAGTCAACAAACACGNTTACTCAAATTAACTATTTATTAACACTTTTCCTACTGTTTAATGTAGGGCATAACCTAATCATATGTGTATAAACAAACTCATATTCGAATTTAGTCAACAAACACAAACTCAGGGCTTCAATTTACTTCCACCACACTTGAAGACAACAAAAACTCGTTGTAGTAAACAATCTGAAGGAGCACTCAATTCCTCTATAACTATTAGCATTGATTTCATTTTCTTATTGCAGTAAAGTAAGAGAAAACATAGAAAGATCTATGTAATTCAATTCTAATCAAAATTACGTTACAATTACAAATAGATGGAATAGTATTTCACCAAGTCTTAAGAGAGGAACATGAGAACTATATGATAGTAGAAGATATAAATGCCATTCTTTTATCAGTTATTATGAAGCTGATAAGTTAAAACTGGAAAAGAAAATGTGACTATTTTTACAGTTATAAACAACGAAATACCTATTTTTTCTCTATTATTAGTGATGATGTATTTCTCTGGCAAATTAAGAATCACCTCTTTGCTTCAACGGAAGACTTAATTTGCGGAAAAAAATATTACATCAAGACTCCTAACGTAGAGCTAGNGGGTCTTTCTATAATCCATATTAGAGTTTCATAAATATGTATTGAACTTTCCTTTATATCAGTATGTTTTCTTGATGTAATTTCAACTTTTTTGAGTTATATAAATATTATTAAACTTTTTTGCAATTTCATTTCTAGAAAGTGAGAACATAAACATTCTGCTACACAGATTATTCATTTAACTCAAAAAATTTACAAATAAGCTGTTTACAAAACGCACAAACCAAACAGCTAAACTGCTTATTCATACCAGGGGCAAAAGGGTCAATTTTTCACAATCAGCTGTTTTCCAGACGCGTTAACCAAACAGCAGGCAGCTTTTCCGGATCAGCTGGTCATCAGCAGATTATCAGGATAAGCTGCTTATCAGCAGAAGCTGGATAAGCTGCAGCTGTCCCAAACAGACCCTTACTTGGAAAAAAGAAATTATACGACAACACATACACAAATAAATAGATAAACTAGAGACTTCAATTTCAAATAAAAAGAACCATATTTCAATTTCAATTTCAACACATACACAAATTATATGACTAAATTTATTTTTAAATAAAAAATTTAAAACTTTTATTACTCAAATTAACTATTTATTAACACTTTTCCTACTGTTTAATGTAGGGCATAACCTAATCATATGTGTATAAACAAACTCATATTCGAATTTAGTCAACAAACACAAACTCAGGGCTTCAATTTACTTCCACCACACTTGAAGACAACAAAAACTCGTTGTAGTAAACAATCTGAAGGAGCACTCAATTCCTCTATAACTATTAGCATTGATTTCATTTTCTTATTGCAGTAAAGTAAGAGAAAACATAGAAAGATCTATGTAATTCAATTCTAATCAAAATTACGTTACAATTACAAATAGATGGAATAGTATTTCACCAAGTCTTAAGAGAGGAACATGAGAACTATATGATAGTAGAAGATATAAATGCCATTCTTTTATCAGTTATTATGAAGCTGATAAGTTAAAACTGGAAAAGAAAATGTGACTATTTTTACAGTTATAAACAACGAAATACCTATTTTTTCTCTATTATTAGTGATGATGTATTTCTCTGGCAAATTAAGAATCACCTCTTTGCTTCAACGGAAGACTTAATTTGCGGAAAAAAATATTACATCAAGACTCCTAACGTAGAGCTAGTTCGGAGTCCACTGATATGCAGACATGTGCCTTCAAGGAACGCGTGCGCTTTCCTATGATCTGGTCCGGTAACATGGAAGAATATGTGACAGAAAAATTTTAAAAAAAATCGTTTTAGCTCAGGTGAATATTCCTCCTGTGTTATTTTGCATTATTCAAGTGTTATTATGATGGTATTGATGTGTTATTGTGTTCTGAGAATATTCCCGGTATTATAATAACACAACAACACATCAATATCACTACAATAACACATGAATAATGCGGAATAACACATAAGGAATATTCTCATGTATTACCGGGCCGAATCACAGGAAAGCACACGCATTTCCTTGAAGTCACGTGTCCGCATATCAGTGGACTCCGAAAGTAGCTCTACGTTAGGAGTCCTGATGCAATATTTATCCTAATTTGTGGCATGTATGTAAATGGCCCTACCCCTAGCCTTTATCAATATGTTTAATTTGTACGGTACAATTAATATTTCTATGTTAGTTGAACTGAAAATTTATTTTTGAATTTAAAATAATTAAGGAATTATTCAAACGAGATTAATAAGCTAAGCTGACTTAGGAGATTAGATTAAATTGTTTATATTTTTATGTATCAAAATTTTGATTGTTTGTCATTTGGGCCTGTTGCTTTGGCTTAAAATGAATTTTATTTGTTAGTTTTAGATTTAACACAGTAAAAATGCAGTCCTTGATGCTTTAACAATTTTGTGTAAATAATTGTTTATTTTCAGTACGTATCACCGTTTTTCTTTATTTGTGTTTAATGCTTTTTTCTGAACTATTACGTTGCCAACTTGAATGCACAAGTAATAATTTACTATTTAATAGAAATAGTTGTAGAATTATTATAACAAAATAAGTTTTTTGAAAGCTATTATGCGTATTATAAATTCTCTTTTTTATTTAGATTTTTTTTTTTTTTTTTTTGAAAAAGACTAAGTATTTTATAGGTGCCCCTTTTTCTTCTCCGCCTTCATCGTCTAACCTTTCTCTTATTTGAAAGATTATTAAGGCAGGCCCCAGATGGTGGGACACCATGTGTCAAGTGGATCCCAAAAATTTTAACATTGATCAATCACAGTGTATTACGATAGGCCTACTTGGCACGTGGCACCCCACCATTGAACTTCATATACAAATTACGCCCGGATTCCGGATGTAATATTTGCTCCTCTTATTTCCTCAAACCTTTATAAAGCTTTCCTTTTCAAATGCAAAATTCTCGTTGATTTTTTTCTTTTGTCAATGACATATCCACACAGAACCTATAATATTCCTCCAATTTTCCTCCTCTGGCAACCCTTCCTTCCTTTATTAGGCTTTCTAGCAAAACTTGAACCAGTACACCATTAAGGGTCTGTATGTTTCAACTATAATTGTTCGAAATCTCAATTCAAAAGCTGTTGTTAAAAATCAGTTGTTTAGAAGCCAGTGTTTTAGAAAGAGTTGGTTTGTTTGAAAAACACAATTCTGAAAGTGCAGTCTGTGCAATAATGACTGTAATACCCCTCAGTATACATCATGTAGATAACATAAGCATTAAATAAACTACTAGAAAATTATTTTAGTAAACTTTGGGCAGGCTACCTCAGTTCAACACCACCGTTTTTCTCAACACTTAAATGCATCTTCAACTACCTTGCATCAGTAGATGACACTTCATTTGTCTCTCTGATATAATTGTCCATTAATTTATCCTTTCAATTTTACCTCTTTTGTGTTATGTCGGTCCCAAGTTCGAAGCACAAAAACAAAACCTATTCAAATGCAACAATAAGATAACGATGCATGCAACTAATCTAACAATAAAACACACAAAAAATGAGCTCCATTCCAAACAAGTCTTCCATGACATAACATTAGATTCTCTACTGAGCAACTTATCCCAAGTTGCATACCATTCTTCTAAAAAAGCCAGACTAGTAGAGATCCCTTTACCTTTTTTTGGTGGATGAATCCTCTAAGGAAAACTTTCTGAACCCAATTTACTATAAAATTATCCTACGCTTTCTAGGAGAAGAAGAAGAAGAAAAAAAAAATTCATGTTAAAGATCTAACGAGAGGAATGTTTGGTTGAAGTAGAAGAAGAAGCAGATGGAAAGTGAATGGTGAGGCCGAATGATGAGGAAGAAGCAATCTTGTACAACTCTTGACCTCGGGTACAAACAGTTGATGGTTGCACTGCATGAGCTAACGAATGACCACCTGCTAGGGCACGACTGTTGTTCGTTAGCTCATGCAGTCGCAGTCACAATACAAAGGAATAATGTATTGTTGAACGCAAGACGCAGTCAAGGGCCCTTGGTCGCATTATTGTTCATTTCGACACCACCGTTTGGGCTGCAGTTGGAGTAATGCACGAATCAAACGATTAAAAACTACGTTAGTTTATAATCACGATTAGAACCATTGAAACAAATGCACCCTCAGTGCATTTGGGGCAGCTGGTACTTTTTGAAGAAGCTGCTATGAGCAACTGTTAGAAAGCTATTGTTAGAATATCAATGAGTCTGTTTGGATAATCAGTTATGCCACAACTATTTTTGATAAAAGGATAGTTATGCCCTTACAAATGTAAATTGTCTGAATGACAACAGTTTTCAAAATAATTGTAGCAGAATAAAAATAAATTACTTTAAAAGTATAAAAAGTATAACAGGAGTCCAATTTAAGTCATCACTTTGTGCATAATATCCAGGCAATCAAGTCTTCGAGATAATTTTTTATCCATAGCATCTCTTTTGACTTGTTCAGTATCCCAAGCGAACTGCTTTATATCATCAACTCATAAAAAAGTACCTGAAAGCTTTACATGTCCTATTTCTAGGATAATAGTAAAATCTCCTCCCATATTTGTCTTCTCTTCTTGATGTATATTTAGAACATTGCATACCACATTGATATTATAGAGCTCTTGAAGTACTTGATGACCTTGAACACATTTTTCATGAGATTATAATATATTTTGCTTTTAATTGACAACTTTGATTATGTATGCAATATAACAATGAAAAAAAATATTATGGTTCATATAAGAAAACACATCTAATGAAACATATACATTTCTAAAGGTATAACCTTGAAAATTAAAATATCAAAACATGAAAGTGAAAATGGACATAAACAAATTCTTAATACATCCATAATAGTAAACATCAACCACTGGATATTAAAATATGAATAAAATTCACTTGATGAGTTCATTGAACATTGTTGACCTCATTTTTTGTGAGGTATGTTTCACTCTTTAGAGCCTAGGATCTAGCCACAAAATCTTTCTTCTGATTCTCCTAGAATACTAGTATTGGGACTCACTTCTTTTAGAAGTTCAAATCACTTCTTTTAGAAGTTCGAATCACTTCTCGACTCATTGTAGTCTCATATGTGTGGTTTCAAATCCTCAACATCTAGTTGAGTCTATTCAAACCAACATATTGAAACTCAAGTTGAGTTTCTATAAGGATTGGAAATGCCTTATGTAGACCTTTTGGACTTAGAGATTTCAATTTTCTTAAAAACACCACATACACTTACACCTCAAACATTTACACTATATTCACATATGCTCCACAATCAAAATTAAAATCAATTTTTCAAAATCTTAGCTAACCAAATCCGGACCTAAATTCACTAATGAAAATCAAAGTCAAATCTAAATAAAATAAAGACCTTCATGTCATGAATTTGAGATCCTTTGATGTGTGTTGAGAGACACACTGTCTGAATCGTTTTGCTAGAGTTTGACTCTTACTAAGACAAAGGCCAGTAGGCATGTTGCTTGTCAAATGGCTCCAATCGGACCAGCAAGTCTAATTCGCTACGCTGCACACTAATCAGGCTTAAATTAGCCCGATTAGCCATAAACTTATCCAGATGAACCCGAATGATGAAATGAACGGTGTGAGTGCATCCGAAACTTTAAATTTACCTAGAAAGGACATCCATATTGTTATAATTTCACGTACAAACCAATAATACACAAATTGAAACTTTTAAATAATAAATAATACTACTAATAAAAAAAATCTTAATTAAAATCCTCACCCAAACTAGCACTCCCTCACTCAATCCTTCAACTCATGGTCGATGCCCTAGCTGTCTTCACCCCTTCCTCTCGAGGAATTATTACNAAATAATAAATAATACTACTAATAAAAAAAATCTTAATTAAAATCCTCACCCAATCTAGCACTCCCTCACTCAATCCTTCAACTCATGGTCGATGCCCTAGCCGACTTCACCCCTTCCTCTCGAGGAATTATTATATCAGGACTCCGCATGCATCATTGCAGAGTCTAATCTTGCGCTGACACATGGAAGGTCGGGCCTACCAACATAAAAAATGAAAAAAAATAATGAAAAAGCGCGACCCGGCTCGATCGATGCGTTATGAGAATATTTCATCACATAAGAATATTTCCCCGCGTTATTATGAATATTTTTCCTGTTATTCATGTGTTATTAGTATGTTATTGAGAGTTTATGAATATTCTCTTACGTTATTCATGTGTTATTTTAATGTGTTATTCAATCCCATAACGCTNAAAAAATAATGAAAAAGCGCGACCCGGCTCGATCGATGCGTTATGAGAATATTTCATCACATAAGAATATTTTCCCGCATTATTATGAATATTTTTCCTGTTATTCATGTGTTATTAGTATGTTATTGAGGGTTTATGAATATTTTCTTACGTTATTCTTGTGTTATTTTAATGTGTTATTCAATCCCATAACGCCAGGGAATATTCTTATCACGGAATATTCTTAAACCCCCTAAACTCTCAATAACACATTAAATAACACATGAATAACTCAGAAAATATTCAGAATAATGCGAGAGAATATTCCTATAACACGAAATATTCTTAAACTCTCAATAACACACCAATAACACATCAATAATACATGCATAACACATAAAATATTCAGAATAATGCGGGAGAATATTTTGTGCTATAGGAACATTAGGAATATTTTCTCGCGTTTTTCTGAATATTTTTCGTATTATTGATGTATTATTTATGTGTTATTATTGTGTTATTCAGATTAACAGGATGAAATATTTGTATAAAATGACGGTAATGATAAATAACCTAAAAAATATTTGCTTAGGCCGCATCAATTGGATCAGATCGGATCGCAAGTTTTTTATTTTTTATATTGGTGAGCCGATATTCCACTTGTAAATATTGGTAGATTTATCCCCTCTCTCTCTCGTCGAAACATCGCGTATGACGGTGCACGGTGGCGTCGCAGCCGAAACTTCGCCCATACCTTACCTCACATGACAGCACGCTGGCTCCCTCTGTTCCTCTCTTAGTACATTCCCCGACCGAGGCGTCTCGCTTCTCCCTCATCTTCTACCAAAACCATGAATTCCCATCCCATCTCTTACATTTTCGCCTGCCCCACCCCCCCTTCTATTCCATCTCACGGCATGCTCCGCTTCCTCCATAAAAACACCCCAGCCGAAACTTCCCTGCCCTCCCCCCACTCCATTTCCCACAGTGAGCAACGAACCTCACTCTTCCTCATCCTCTCTGGCGAACTTCGAGAGCGTAACT
>JXCR01136171.1:63724-84578 GCA_002079205.1 Phalaenopsis hybrid cultivar | reverse complement strand
TAATCCTATAGGAACTCCTCTTGAATCCTCTCACAATGATCTTACCTACTAAATGCTAGAAGTTAAGATCAATATGTTAAACTTCAAGTTGAGTAAAGAGAAAGGCTTTGAATTTCTAATGGTGGGGGTACCTTTTCTAATTTTCTAAGACTAGTCAATAGGAAAGTCCTATGGCTAGACCTAGGCTACTAAAAAAATTTTCTAGACCTCAACCAAAAGTGAGGTCAACAATCCCTTGATCTTTTGGGAGACTCATGTAGATGGTCCCCTAGACACACTAGCCATATGTTGGGGTTTAGCTAGGACCAGTACATAGAGGACCCAAATAGGGATTTCATTGGTCCACAACTTATATAAGGTGGTTGGCACCCCAATTCTACCAAAATATCCAACTTGGCCTTTTTCTCCCAAATCCACCCAAATTACCTAAATTCCATTAAAACCTTAAATTTCGCCAAAATTCCCAAATCCATCCAAAAATGCCAAAATTACCAAAATACCCCCTAATTTGCCAAAAGTACAAAAATACCCTTAGCACCCGAAACTTACCCAAAACATCCAAAATTACTTCAAATATCTCCAAAACCAATTTGGACCCTTCAATGCAACCCAATTTGGCTAATTTGACCATTTTGACCAAAACCCCCAAATTACCTTTAAAGGCCAAATTTACCAAAATTCACTTCAAATTTCTATCAATTTTGCCCCAATTCCCATCAATTTCAATCCTAAACTCAATTTAATCTTTCATATGATCAACACAAATCAAATCCAAACCTAATTGACCCATGCTTTGAGCTCAAATTTGATCCAAGTTAAAACCCCCAGTTTTGACCTTATGACCCAATCTCATCCAATTGAACCCCATAGCCCACTCAGTTTCCTCAATTTGAATCCTAAACTTTTCATAACAATCCTACACATCAAATTGGACCTTAAATTGGCCTTGGTCGAGCCTCAATTTCAACCCACATTCAAAATCCCCAAATTTGCCCCAAATTGGATGTTCACAAATTCCACCAAATTGAATGACCTAACCCCAAAATTGACACCCAATTGATGTTGAAAACTCTTCATGATGTTCCTATAGGCCATTCTCAACCATAAATTTGGACTCAACCCAACCTAGACTCAAGTCTAACTCAACACCCCAAATTAACCAAATGCCCAAAATCCTCTAAATTGAATCCCCAAATCAATTCAAAATCACTCCAAATCTTTTTTAAACCTCTTATAAAAATCATCTACATGACTATGATCAATTAATTGAGCTCAATGTCATGGCTAGCCTAACCCAAACCCAACTTCTAGCCAATTTGACCCAAATTGAACCCATGCACCAAAATTGACTTAGCCATGCCTAAGCCACCAAATTGATGACATCACAACCACCAAGTAAACTCCATTGACAAAGCTAAACCCACCTAAACCAGCCAAGATGATCTATGGACCAATGGTCCTTTGATTTAAGGGATTTCACCCTATAGTTGACCTAAATTCAAATATCTTGGCCATCATCACTTACCCTTAGAAGTTAACCATCATTAAGCACCCTCTGGCCTCTCTGAGCCAAGAAATGACCATACCCTGGCTAGCCACCACCTCAACCATTAGAAACAGCCAGCCCAAAAGAGCCCCAAGTAGCCAAAACCCAAAATTAAACCTCCCTGACCTGGCTCACTCCCATTGGCCATTAGAGCCTTTCTTCCCTCCACATCAGCAAGCTTTAGCACCCAATTCCCATCCCTGAGCTCCAGCAGACAACCATGCTATAAATGGAGCTCTCCACAACCAAGAAAGGGAGTGCTTGGAACCTTAAGAAAACTCTGTCAAAGTCTCACCAAAGCTTCTCCAAACCATCCCAAGTACAATCCCCTTGCTCGCAGCCATTGATAGCCACCCCTTAGAGCATATTTCTCCACTAAAATTTGCCCTAAATCCAGGATAGATCTCTCTACTCCATCACAGTGCACCAAACTTCAATTAATTGTGCACACACCATCCCAACAGTGAAAGAGGCTGATTCCCACAAAAGCCCCCTCTGAAATAGCCTCTAGCATAGCTCTAGACCAACACCTGAAATCCACATTGATTGAAATCATACCTAGACAATTCACCAGGGCTTGAGACTTCATTTGGAGGTTTGTTGGGTCCAATTGAAGCTACCACAACCATCTGATTGAGGCCTCCCCTCTCAGACAAACTTATTGAACCTCAACCCTAATCCGAGATTATTTTGATCCTCCATTTTTAATGGATTGATTTCATACTTGATTAACCATATAGATGTGTTTATCTTGAGTAGATGAAGGTTTAGAAATAAACCCCATGCAATTTGGTTGAGTCTAGATGAGGATTTTAAGGTTTTACTGTGAACGACTTACGGGTTAGGTCACTTGAGAACAATAACGGAGAGTCGTCCAATCGTGCATGTATCCAATGGATAGAGAAGATCAAGACGGACAGACTCTTGGTACGTGAACTGCGGGCTGATGAGGCGGCGTCAAATGGAGGAGCGCTACGTGGAGACTCTTAAGCGCACGATGATGAGTTGGCGCCGTGTGGATAAGTAAATAAATATAGGGATTTTTTATTTATTTTAATGCTTGATCTTTGAAAATTCATAACTTTGCATAGAAAATTTATAAAAATAAAAAAAAAACCCTCTTGCTCAGTGAATAGAGGAGAATAATGTAGACTAAAATAAAAATTATTTTCTTATTCACTGATTTTTAATGAATTAAATACCTTCTGTGGTATTTCAATTCGCCATAACTAAATATTTCTAATAATGACTTGAAATTTTGAGAGTTCATTTCTCATGATAGAGGCCGCGTCTTCTGATTTTTCTAAGGTTAGAGGACATCTCTTTGCTTCTAGCTTTAATTTTCAAGCAAATGTGACCATTTTGGCTATTTTAATTATATAAATCAAAATATCATTTGAAAAATTATGAGTATAATTTTAGTAGGTTTTCTATGGTAAAAGAAGTTTAGGAAAAATATCATGATGCTTTGAAATATCTTGTAAATTTCTATATTTAATTAAATGTAAATATATTGTATGAATTTTAGTAAATTATGTACTTATCAAAAATTGGCAAAATTAATTCCACATTATTCATAAAAAATATGTTTACCTACTATAAATATTTAAAAATTTTTTGATTAAGTTCAGGTATTAAAGTTGATTTTCTAAGGAACGTTATATTTTTGTATAAAAATAATTATATTAAATTAAATACACTTCAAAAAATTATGAAAAGTGGTTTTCTGAGTTCCTTGTGATAAGAGGCACTTAGGAAAAATAAAAAATGCTTTTTTTAGAAAATACTTAATTTTAAATCCTTATTTTGAATTTTAAAATAAGTAAAAATTCCAAAAATATCAAAATATTTCAAAATGTGTCTAATTGTTCTTTGATCACCTGATACTCATTAAAATATTTTTCCTAATTTTTTCTAAGTTAAAAATAAATTTTAAAAGGCCTAAAAGTAGATTTTCCTTATTTTCCCATTAAAATAATAATAATAATTTAATTCAAAAAAATCATGAAATTTTGCCTAAGTATTTCTCTGACCTAGGGAAATCTCTAATAATTTTCTCATAAATAAAAAACTTTATTTTGGAAAGTCAAATAAATCAATTTCTAAAGAATCCTATTTTCTAAGCTTAAATAAATATTTAATTTAAATTAAATTTTGAGAAGTCCACATATTCTCCTCTAATATTGTAATTACTTCATAGATATGACACTCTAAACCCTCAAAGTAATTTGAGTTATGTTTAATGAGTTATGAGGTGAAGTGTCCCTAAGGGAAAAGTGGTAATTTTAGACTTTGGCGTCTTAATCAAAATTTAGGATTAACCAAGGGGAAAAATGGGTAATTTTGATCTTTATAAACATGCTTCGATGATTGAAATACAATGTGACTAAAAGGTAGAAACTCACTCACCACCCATGCACAACATCAACAAAATCATAATTCTCCCAATTTTTATGACTTGGAAGTCAATTGAAATCAGACGATTCTTAAGTGATGGGCTTAAGTTGAAAAAATGATAGTTTACTTTTCTTAAGGCCAAAGTTGAAGATGATTTGACTATTTGATGAGAATACATATCACTTGAATAAAAAATCTTGTTAATCACCATTTCGCCTATCATGATTGTTAAAGGCTTAGTAGTGACCTAGGTTCAATGTCTAAACTCAGTTGATTGGATTTAGAAGATAACATGATTGGTGATTGACCAAAAGAAAATATATTAAGATTTTCATACATATTTTATACTAATTTTGATGATATTGCACTTTAAATAAAAAAATGTTGAGATTTTCATTCTTATTTTATATTGTTTTTGATGATATTGCACTTTAAGGAAAGATTTTTGATGTTTTGTTGCAGGTATGATGAATTATGGACTTTGGAGCAAAAAGATGCAAAAACGGTGCAATTTGGAGCAAAAACGAGCAAGAAATGATATTTTACCCTGTTACCTTTCGATAAGTCTTTGAATGCTTAATCTGTTTTACACTTCATGCATATTTTTGAATGAGATTACAGTTTAAAGGAAGGTTGTTTTTATGCTTATTTTGTAGGGTCATCTGTTAGGAACACAACGTAACTGAAATGGGGCGAAACAGAGCTAAAACAGAGCCAAACGGAGTGAAACGGTGAAGCTGCGCAGTCTGTCCTTCGACGGCGCCGACGGCGAGATTTACCCAAGAAGACCGGAAAAATGACAGAAAAGCTCGCCGACGGTGCCCTCGAGCCCGCAGATGGCGCCCTTGAGCCCGCCGACAGCGCCCGAGACAGTTATGGATCAAAATTCAACATATTTGGATGCTTTTTAAAAGGTTTCCTTGTGGCAACTCTTCAAGCTTCGTCCCTACACTTTAAAATAACGAATTTAGGTTAGAAAAAGAAGGTTATGTTTGAGAGGAATGTTAGGAAAAGTGTGGAGAAAGTTTAGGATTTTTAGAATAGGAGTAGAGATATAGATTTCTACCCTTTTGGAGAGATTGGAGAGGAGATTTTGAAAGAATTTGGAAGGAGATGTTCTAGCATTGCATGGATCGGCGGGAGACTTTGTGGGAGAGATTTTCTTCTTTCTTTTAAAGGGAAAAAGCTAAGTATTGTGTTCTTCATTATCTTATGGTTTTGTAAATAATTATCTAGTGGATTTGCTTTGGTTAAATGAAGTTTCCGTTGTGTTTTTTTCGTGTTTTGTGATGGGCTTCTCTTACTCTTTCTTCTTCTTTGGAAATAGTGGCATGAGAAGATTATGTCATTGTTCTCATTTGTAATGAGTAGAATTCATGTTTAGCATTTTGTGATGCATGTTAGAAGCGAATTTAATTATAAATGTGATGGTTTTTACTTGTACTTTATTTACATTACAATAAAAGCCTATTGTAGTGTTAAATNACATAAGCAAATTGAACTTCGTTGTTGTGATTAAAGTATTGCTTTTCTAAAATCTTAGTTCGCATTTCTAAACCACTCTTTGTGGGATCAATATCTAGGACTCCACTAGAGCCATATATTACTTGAGCGATACGTTTACTTGCGTTGATAAGTGTGACTTTATAATTATTAAATATTTATTACGTTCATATTTATCTTATATTTTAAGCATATAAAAAGTCGTTGTCAATGGCAATAT
Source organism: Phalaenopsis hybrid cultivar (assembly GCA_002079205.1). NCBI lineage: Eukaryota > Viridiplantae > Streptophyta > Magnoliopsida > Asparagales > Orchidaceae > Phalaenopsis > Phalaenopsis hybrid cultivar. The sequence continues at coordinate 78,912 of JXCR01136171.1, read as the reverse complement.
AATCTTAAGACAACCAATCTAATAAGGAAGATAACTTTCCTTGGGCACTGACGGTGGGTTTTTCCCAAGAGTCTAGATAAAATTAATACAGAGGCGCACCGACGGCGCCATCGACCCCATCGTCGGCAAGACCGACGAATTGGAGGTTATTTGGGTTCAAATGGTAATTTTTGGCAATTTTTGGGCGGGAATTGTCTTTTTAAACTCAAAAATTTGATTTCTAGTTCATATTTTCCCACCAAAAATGATATGAAACTCCACCAATTTCATTCCTATGGCTTCCAATTCCCCTGATAATCCCAAAATGCAAGTTTTCAATCGGCGAAAGTTTATAAGTGCAGAAGAGCAACGAATCTTCAACAAGTTACTGACGAAGAAAAGATTGATCAAGGAACCAGGATTCGTAAATCGCGTATTGAATAACCCCATGATGAATATTGAAGAAACGATAGTGCAACGAAGATGGGAAGTGTTGTGCTACACTACCGCCGCCGTGGTTGTTCCAGTGGTGAAAGAATTTTATGAAAATTTACATGGAATCAACCAAGGAGATGTTTATGTGCAAGGACGATGGATCACTTTCACTCCTACATGGATCAACTAATTATATATGATAGAGAATCGAGTACCGAGTCTGAGGATTAGTAGATTTATATTACTACCTATGTGTCTATCTATGTATTTTGATTTGAACTTTGCGTTTTCTTTACTTTAGAATTATGCTTGTAGATCTCTGTATAGTTGAGACTAAGCATAGGATGTTTTATTTTCAACATTTTGAGTGTTGTGGCTTAGATTGCGATGGTGAATTAATGTATTGAGGTTGAGAAAATAGNGATCTTACCTACTAAATGCTAGAGGTTAAGATCAATATGTGGAATTTCAAGTTGAGTAAAAAGAATAGTTTTTAATTTCTAATGGTGGGGTACCTCTTCTAATTTTCTAAGACTAGTCAATAGGAAAGTCCTATGGCTAGACCTAGGCTACTAAAGAAGTTTTCTAGACCTCAACCAAAAATGAGGTCAACACTACCTAAAGGGAAAACCTAAATGTATTCCGGAACTTATATTTATGGACTAGCATCTTTTACTAATATTATTCTCATGAAGTTCCTTTCATTTGAATATTCTAAGTGACTTGATATTACAACATATAGTCATTCTTGAAATGAATAGAAAACTAGAACTCTTAAACTTGATGAATATATAATCTTGTACCTACAGAGTTAACTTAAATTACTTGAATTTTTTCTAAAAATCTCACAATGATTTCTTACTTAAATCAAACTTATAGTATTTCTGAATTAAAAATTTACTACAATAGATCATAACTTTTATGTAGTAATAAAATTACTTGAGAACAAGTAATAGTTAAGTTCGGGGGATTTTAACCAAAGGAAAATATGTTGAGATTTTCATACCTATTTTATACTGTTTTTGATGATATTGCACTTTTAAAGGAAAATATGTTGAGATTTTCATACCTATTTTATACTGTTTTTAATGATATTGCACTTTAAATAAAGGTTAATAACTCAATCAAAATAAAACTTATGTCCTTAAGAAAATTATTTTAGGTTTGACCAAAAAAAATATGTTGAGATTTTCATACCTATTTTACACTGTTTTTGATGATATTACACTTTAAAGAAGGGTATTTTTGATGTTTTGTTGCAAGTATGATGAATTATGGTCATTTGAGCAAAAAGATGCAAAAATGGTGCAATTTGGAGCAAAAAACGAGCAAGAAATAAATTTTTTCCCTATCACCTTTCGATAAGTCTTTCCATGCTTAATCTCTTTTACACTTCTTGCATATTTTTTAATGAGATTACACTTTAAAGGAATGTTGTTTTCCTTAATCTCTTTTACACTTCTTGCATATTTTTGAATGATATTACACTTTAAAGGAAGGTTTTTTATGCTTATTTTGTAGGGTTATCTGTTAGGAACACAACGCAACCGCAATGGGACAAAACGGAGCTAAAATGGAGCCAAATGGAGCTAAACGGTGGAGCTGCGCAGTCTGCTCGCTGACGGCGGCCAAAACGGTGCCGACGGTGAGATTTACCTGAGAAGACCAAAAAATGATAGAAAAGCTAGCCGACAGTGCCTTCGAGCCCACTGACGGTGCGCGGGATGACTTTTGACTGACTTTTGGCCGTTATGGGCCAAAATTCAACTTATTTGGAAGCTTTTTGAAAGGACTCTTGTGGCAACTCTTCAAACTTTATCCCTACAGTTTAAAAGAACAAATTTAGGTTAGAAAAAAGTTTTGTATGAGAGGAATGTTAGGAAAAGTGTGGAGAAAGTTTATGGTTTTTAGAATAGGATTAGAAATGTAGATTTCTACCCTTTTGGAGAGATTGGAGAGGGGATTTTGAGAGAATTTGTAAGAAGATATTCTAGCATTGCCTGGATCAGCAGGAGACTATGTGGGAGAGATTTTCTTCTTTCTTTCAAAGGGAAAAAGCAAAGTATTGTGTTCTTCATTATCTTATGGTTTTGTAAACACTTATCTAGTTGATTTGCTTTGATGAAATGAAGTTTTCCGTTGTGTTTTCTTCGTGCTTTTTGATGTGTTTCTCTTACTCTCTCTTCTTGTTTGGAAATAATGGTATGAGAAGATTATGCCGTTGTTTTCATTTTACTTTTATTTTGTAATGAGTATAATTCATGTTTAGGATTTTATAATGCATGTTAGAAGCGGATTTAATTATAAATGTGATGGTTTTTACTTGCACTTTATTTAAATTACAATAAAGGCTTGTTGTAGTGATAAAATTCGTTGTAATTGCATTAAGACCCGATAGAGCTGTGTAATTCTCAACAAAGTAGAACCACATTCAGATTTCTTAATTGTTAAGTTCATGGGAGTTGAATGCAAATAAATAGGAAAATATACTTTGATGGGCGTAGAATTAGAGATTTTATGGTGACAGACTACAATCCCCAATTTGGTCCTATTGTTTGAGTACTGAAGCGGAGATGTTAGCCCTCAGGCGAGGGGAACGTGGGAGCTCCAAAGTGAGAGCTGGTATCCTCCCAGCCTAGCCACGGATTCAGTAAACAAGCATAGGATTAGTCAATGTTCTTTATGCCTGGACCAAAGGGTATAGAATAGGATTGCTCCTATTTGGCACATACAATATTTAATGCATTCCATTCCTTTAAGTTATCTGATTCATTGCATAAGAATACTAGTTTTTAATATCTCAAAATTCTCCAAACCAATTCCTCCATAAATGTGTCTCTTTATAATTGATGTTTGCATTTAGTTATAGTTATTATCTTTACATTTAACACTTGTATTTAGGAATAGTTGCTAGATAAAACATCATTTTAATCGACAATCCAAACTAAGGACTAATTGCAGTAGACTAGAAGTTGACTAAGGACCTCTTACCTCGCTTCCCTATGGGATCGATAAACGGGACTCCTCAACAGCCCTGTATTACTTGAGCGATACGTATACTTGCGTTTGAAATTGTGTCTTTACAAAATCATTATAAATATATACATCTGGGTTCATAAATTCTTGCATCATGTTTTTGGCGTCTTTGTCGGGGGTTTAAATCTTATAGTAGTGTTGTCAAATTTTTGTATTTTTAGGTATATAAAAAAGTCACAGTCATTGCTCATCCAACAAAATTTTACATGTTTCCTATCATAAAATGGGAGATATAAAAATGACATCCATCTTCCACTCCTAGGCTTGAATTTTAAGCCTACATGTAATCATTACATGCTTTACCAACTTCTCAAAGAGAAACCTACTCTTATTTTCATATCGTCAATTTCAAACATATGAAATTATGCAACTATAAGGTCAATTCCAGCAAGAGATTAAGATTCAAACCATCACATGATATACTCCACAAGTAAAAAGAGAACAAAAGGGCAAAAGTGAATTCAATCTATGGCAAAAGAAAAAAAAACTAAATTATCACCAAATAAAATCAAGCCCAATAAATGGCTTAATTCTAAGCCACCACCAAAAAAACCAAGCCACAACCGAGCTGACAAGAAATAGAATCGAGCCCAGCAAAATCAATCCACAAAAAGGTCAAAACCAAGCCGACAATAAATAGAATTGGGCTCAGTAAAGAACAAAACCCAAGCCACAATTGCATAAAATTGAACTCTGTATAGGGAACAAACCAGATTGTCGAAAGGCAAAATCGAGTATAGTATAAAGGGACAAGTTTAAACCATCACAAAACCAAAATTGAACTTCATAAAAGGTACCAATTAAGCCATCAAAATATAAGTTTAAATTCAAGTTAGGAGGCTAAATTGAACCATCACAAGAACCCAGCTCGAGCTCCAAAGCTAATTTTCCAAACCCAAAAGATGTTATAAATAAATATATACTTTCGAGTAAGACAACCAAGGAAGCAAAATTGTAGCTCCCAAATTCTTATTCCGGGCCAAAACAAATTCCAAAAATGCATTCGAACAGGGGCAACATAGAAACCAACTCCAAATAGATGTTCAAAGTCAAAAATATAATCTCCATTATATGCATTCGAATAGGAATAACAAGAAGAGCAAAACTGAGGCATTATAGCAGCTGTCCAAAGCATCTCTCCAAAGTATACTTGAATAAAAGAGCAGCAAAATCAAGCCCCAAACTATTGTTCAAAATCAAAAGAACGGTCCTCTTTTATGTATTCAAGTAGAGGCAGCAAAGAGAACAAAAACCACATCCCCAAGCTAATATTCTAAACCAAAATAATCTTCATACATATATTCAAATAGGGGCAACAAGAAGAACAAAATCGAACCTCAAAAAATTGATCAAGGCTATAAATTAGATCTCCAATATCTTTATTCGAATGGGGGCAACAGGGAAGCACAATAACAACCCCCAAATATCAAAAGAATCCATGTACATCTATTTCAAACCAAAGGAAACCGTGAAGCTCAAAAACAGAAGCCTACCTTATCAAATAAGTCAAAAATCTCCTTCGAACAAGAGACAATCGAGCAGCTTAAAACGAGGCAAAAAGAAACCTTGAAAAAATTTTTCTCGAATAAGATATCAAGAAAATNGCGTAGGATTAGTCAATGTTCTTTATGCCTGGACCAAAGGGTAAAGAATAGGTATGCTCCTATTTGGCACAGCTGAACTAATTCACTTTATCCATTCACTATAATATCTTGACAAGGAGAAGTATGCTTTCTTATATATTGAATATCACAATTAAACCATCATTAGTGTCATTAGTTATTTAATAGTTATTAAAAATACATACTTCTTTCAATTGCCTATTAGTAACAGATAAGCAAATCGATCTTCGTTGTTGTGATTAAAGTATTGCTTTTCTAAAATCTTAGTTTGCAGTTCTAAACAACTCCCTGGGGGATCAATGTCTAGGACTCCATTAGAGTCCTATATTACTTGAGCGATACGTATACTTGCGTTGATACAAGTGACTTTACAATATTAAATATTATTAAGTCCATATTCATCTTATATTTTAAGCATATAAAAAGTCATTGTCAATGACAATATAATCTTAAGATGAATCCCTTAAAGTGTGCCTTTGGCGTTACCTAAGAAAAATTTCTAGGATTCATTGCTCGTCATCAGGGAATCGAGATCGACCCGGATAAGATTAAAGCTATCTTGAAAATGCCTCCTCCCAAAATTTTGAAACAATCACGTTCATTTCAAGGAAAGTTATCATATCTGAGATGCTTTATTTCTAATCTCTCAAGCAGGTGTCAGCCCTTATTGACATTAATTAAAAAGGACGACAAATTCATTTGGGAAGAGAAATGTCGACAGGCCTTCGAAGACGTCAAACGATACTTAATGACACCTCCTGTTTTGGCATCCCCTATCCTAGGAAAGCCGTTGATACTTTATACCACAACTTTAAACGACTCTCTGAGAGCCCTATTAGCTTAAGTCGATGATGAGGGCAAGGAAAATGTACTATACTACTTAGGTCGACGTCTAATACTGACACAGATAAAGTATCTTCCTATCGAGAAGCATTGTCTAGCTTTAATTTTCGCTGCTCAAAAGCTTAGGCACTACATGCTCTCTCATAAATTTACCCTCATTTCAATTATTAACCCATTACAATATTTGATGACCCGACCAACACTCTCTGGACGTCTGGCAAGCTAGTCGATGGTTTTATTATAATTTGATATAACTTTTGTTCCCCTCTACGCTATCAAGGGACATATTTTAGCATATTTTCTCACTACACACCCACTTCCAACTAGGTCCCCTCTCAACGATGAAATACCAGATGAGAAGATATTGCAAATAGAGCCCTCCAATGCCAGACATTGGGAAATTACTTTAATGGAGCTTCTTCAGGCAGAAAGTATAAAGGATCAGAAATAATTATACCAGACAAAGCAGGGATTGGTCTGATTTTCATCACTTCAGATAAGGGTACGTTGAGATTCTTCTATCACTTGACAGAGCCATATACAAATAACAAAGCAGAATATGAAGCATTGATCACCAGGTTGGAATTGACAATCTCAATGGATATAATGGATATTGTCATCTATGGTGACTCTCAACTTATCATTCAACAAGTTTCTGGAAAATACAAGATTTTAAAACCAAGGTTAGCAAAATACCATCAGTATGCGATGAAGCTATTAGAGCAAATCCCTAATGTAATTCTATACCAGATTCATCGGGGAAATAATGCCCGTGCTGATACACTAACAAAACTTGCTAAGGAATTAGCTTGTCCACCGGAGTATCCCATTAATATTACAGTATAAGGAAGACAGGGTTTTGTCTCGAATCGACCTCAACAATCTACATAAACTAGAAAAAGAAGAAGAAATGATGATTGCAATTGCTGACATTAATGAGAATTGGCATAAACCATTAATAGAATATTTGCAAACTGGAAAGTTGTCAGATGTCAAATCCGAAGCATATCACTTAACAAGAAGAGCTATGTCGTACACTCTGGTGGGAGATGTTCTCTACAAGAGGTCATTTGATCAGATGTGGCTACAATATTTGAGCAGGGCTAAAGCACAAAATATTGTCAAGAAGTATATGTCAGATTGTGTGGTGCTCACCGTCAGGGCCAAAGATGAAGATGAAGATCAAAAGACTCGAATATTATTGGCCAGTGATGATATTTGATTGTATGGATACAACTAGAAGGTGTCACCTTTGCCAAGTGTGTGGGGTGGTCTTACACAAACCTTCAAATGTGCTACACCGAACTGTTGCCTCATGGTCATTTGAGTGTTGGGGCACGAACGTAATACGTCTGATAGACCCTCCATCCTCTAAGGGACACAGATTTATTATCGCAGCTATGGACTACTTTTCCAAGTGGACAGAGACAGTGTCATTACGAGAGGTTACAGCACAACATGTTCTACAATTTTTCAAGACCATTATAGTCTACTATTTTAGTGTTACATGCAGAGTAATTTTTGACAATGGGACAGCCTTCAAAAGCATAAAATTCAACAATTTTGTTGAAGGACATGGGGTAGATTGGAGATACTAAAAAATCTATTATCCTAGAGCAAATGACTTAGTTGAGGTTTCAACAAAACACTGGTGCAAATCTTGAAAAAGACATTGGGTAAAAATAAAAGAGATTGGCATAATATACTACTAGAAGCTTTGTGGGCCTAATGGACAATATTCAGAACTCCCACTCAATGTACACCCTATTCGCTTGTGTATGGGCTCGAGGCCTTATTACTGCTGGAAGTTCAGACACTGTCTCTCAGAGTCACTGTCACTAACCAAATTACAATAGAAGAGAGTGCAAAACTCATACTTCAAGAATTGGAAAGTCTCGAGGTAAAACAACTAGAAACACAACAACACTTGAAGCTCTACCAAGCGAGGATGGTGCAAGCACACAACAAATTGGTCTGCCTGAGGAAGTTTAATGTTGGTATTTTTTTCCTCGTTCTCAAAAGGCCTATTCTTATACAGCGTAAAATAGGTACAAAATTTGAACCGACTTTAGAGGGACCATTTTGCCATAGAAGAAGTTTACTCAAGTGGATCCTACCAGCTGGTGGATTTCCAGGGTTAAAGACCTATGCTACCAGTTAACAACCAATACTTAAAGATATACCACCCAACATGAGGCCACTTGAAATCAACATTTTCTTTTTGAAGTTTTGATTGTTCTAGGGTTATTTATTTGGCCAAACGTCTGTGAATGGGTCCAAAAATTTTTTTATAAATTAACCTCAATAAAATGAAAATTTTGAAATTGCTCATTTTATGTTTTCCGTTTCTAATTTGTAAATCTAATTAAAACTAAATAAAATTGAATAAATAAAATTATCAAATTATCAAAATTATTGATGGTTCATTCTTATGTTCTTGTTCATGCTAGATGTTAGTGCATTGATTTTTTTCTGTCTTCTACAGAAGTAATGTCGGACTGTAAACTGATCTTTTCCTTCAAAGATGGCTTAAATCTTGCACTATATAAGGAAAGGGCTGCTCAGGTTGGTGTCATAGACCTTGATTTTGACTTTGGTCAGGTTGATGTGAATTATGAAGGTCCCCAGATGGACATTGTAAGTCGGTGGTAAAAAGAAGGATTACCATCTCTACTAAAAATTGGAGATAAAGACGATTCCTCGTGGAAGAGGAAAAAGATGATTACTAAACAATACCCAATGGAGGGGACCAATCACCTACAGTCCTTGATAATGGTAGTGACGGGAGATTTAATAGGAGCTGATGAGGATAGATTGCCTGATGCACCACTTTGAAGAACGCAGCGTCATAATGACAACCGACACAAACACAGGGCCTTTCTGTGGGATGAAAGAAGACAACAGGGAGAAGCAGCTAGATTACTTACCCCAATTCTTGAGGGGAGGATGTATGAACCACCTATGAAAGAAACCTCTTCCAGTCTACCAGGTACAGAGGATGAGCTGGAGCCAGCCGCAGAGTCGATGCAGACAGAGATGCCCCATGGGTTCTATAGGGGTTTTCCAATGTGCCATGCAGAGCTACCTACAGAATGTAATGTTCTACACTTGGATTTCTACAGTTCAGTGCAAGAAGTCACATCCGACAGAGTAGGAGGTCACGAGGCAGCACATACAGACGTTAAGTCATATATTCCACTACCTGCAGATATAGAACAGACATTGGTCGTCGAAGAGGTTGAAACAAGAAGGCCACCTCGAAAATTTAATGATATTCCTACATCTGAGATGGAAAGAATGTGCAGAGTAAAGCAAAGAGAATATGAATTCTATGAAAAGGTCTAGGGTGAATTCGTCAATATATTGGAAGGCTTGGCGCTATATATTGGAGCCTTCTCAGAGAGCGATGAGAAGAGGATTTTGGATTGTGCATTTGATCTGAAAGCCAGAGGTCGAGCTGGTCTATTGAGGCCAAGAACATATGTAGAACCGTGAAAGTGGATGTGCAGAAAAGGTAAAATAACTATTCAATGTGGCTATTGCTACAATTTTGTTGAAAACAGACAAGGGAACCCTTTGGTATCTTAAGATACGATGAGGTGGATCCGATGCCTTATGTGATAAAGAGAATGGTTAAAAGATTAATTCAATGGAATATACTGCCGCCAGACTGCATTCTGAATAGTTGCATCATCTATATTTATGATGAAGGGAGCTACATTCCTCCCCTATTGACCACCATAATTTTGTTAGACCCTTTTATACAGTGTCTTTCGTCAACAAAAGAGATATACTCTTCAGAAAAAAGATTGATATCGTTGGTCCCGGGGAATTTAGAGGGTCCGTTGAAACTCTGCTACCACTGGGATTAGTGTTGGTCTTAGATGGAAATGGTGTTGATTTAGCTAAATATTGCATCCAGGGAGTGTGACATCCCCAAGTTTCTGTAACCTTCAGAAGAATGCTAGATGATAAGATACCACAAGGATTCCATCCAGATCCCGAGCTAGAAGAGTTGCAGCCATATGAGTTATGAGAGGGTTGCACATCTAAGTACACGTGAATGGAATTCTTATCCTGGAGCATAGCTTAGTAGGTCTACTTGATTAGGAACTCACCACACCGAAGATGATTAGCAGGATATCTTTTTGCGCCAAGTTTTGTGTAGCAGACATGATATATGTACCATATATGTTTAGTGCATGATACATATTCAGTATTTGATGATTCAAATATGTTCAGCATGTTGTATTTTCATGCTTCAACATGTACTCAGTTTATAGCTCAATTTTTTTAGCAGATTAATGAAATTTCTTTCAAGTTTCAACTAGTTTCTCAGATTGCCCTCTCTTGTGCAGTTGATGAGAAGTCATACGAACAAAGAACGATATAACGAAAGCTCGATATTAAAAATTCAAAATCTTTTTGAAAATTAACCAAAACTAAAATATTTTAAAAAATATATATTTATAATTAAATATGATAAAAACAACAAGAAAATAAAATGATAAATTTGTTAAGTTTGCTTATCTCGAGTTCGAGATTACTTACTCTTTGCTTGCGCGACACGAGCATCCCGGTTTGCACCAGTTTTGTTCACATCCTTGCGAAATTTCATATTATGCATAAAATCTAACAAAATCTCTCAAATTTTCACAAGTTTTCCTCACAAATGTCCATCTTCACATGCCACATATGTATAAGTTCAAAATTGCAAATTCTCTGCACTATGCTCATATTGTTCTCGGGTCAGTGCTGAGATTATGGTTCCCTCTACTACCTCTTAGGTTGGATCTGACTCCTTGAGCGTTCCTTCCCAATGTAGTGGTATATTCCTGACCAGTTTTTGAGTTGGATGCGAGTCTTTGTGCTTTTGTTCTCAATCTCTTTTTCTCCTGCTACCTCTTGGGATGGATCTGAGTCATTAAGCATTCCTCCCCAATGTAGTGATATGTTTCCATTTAATATCAACCTTTGGGGAAGAGGATACAGAAATCCACTTCCACATTGCCTTGCAATAATACAAACCTTCGAGGAAGAGGATACAGACAACCACTTTCACATTGCTTTGTAAAAATATCAACCTTCGGGGAAGAGGATACAGACATCCGCTTCCACATTGCTTTGCAATAATATCAATCTTCGAGGAAGAGGATATAGACATCCACTTCAACATTGCTTAGCAATAATATCAACTTTATAGAGGAAGAGGATACAGACATCCGATTCTGCATTGCTTTGCAATTGTCTAAATATCAAACTTTAGAGGGTTGATGGAACAAGCCCTTCAATTTATTCAATGTATCTCGCTCTCATTCTTTGAAATCAATTTAAGACCACCTTAAATGGAGTAAGGTACTTGATTCTTTATCCAAAATTGATACCCAAATTTTAAATTCACATTTTGGGGCCAACACCTAAACCCTGATTCTTACTTTCCAATATACCTGGAACCTAACTATTTGAAATCCACCTTATCCCCAGCGAGAGTTCCGAACCCTCGATATTGCTTAGATATTTCACTTGCTACTTCCCCAACGGAAGTAATTATCACTCGAAACTATTCTTTTGTCCTAGGTCTGTTGACTTAGAAATCTGTGTTGGTTTTGTTGATCTCGTCGGTCATTGACAATACGCGCAGTATGCTTGCCCAACACACCATACCTTTTGGGGGTCCATTCGTTGACCTCATTTTTTGTTTAGGTCTAGTTTTTCCCCTTTAGTAGCCTAGGTTCTAGCCATATGACTTTCCTATTGACTATTATTAGAGGAGAAGAAAAAGAACCCTCACCATTAGAAATTACAAACTCTTCTTTGCTCAACTTGAAGTTCCACAAATTGTTCTTGACCTCTAGTACTTAGTAGGTAGAGTCAATATGAAAGAGCTCAAGGGGAGTCCCCCATAGGATGGTCAGACCTTAGTACTAACCCTGGGTGATCTGGTTTTTGTGGGGCTAACTTATACACACTACATTCTCTCACATACCTAAACCCTATGACCCCTTAGATTGGTCCCCTGACTCCTTTTGGAGAGTTCATGTGGATAACCATTTACCTCTAGTCTTTGGTTAAGAGAGTTAGAGCCAGCACATTAAGCATTCAAAATGAGTCCTTATATGGTCCCTATTGGTTTAGTATGGCTTCATGGCTTGTTGGCCCATTTTGGCCCAAAATCACCAAATTACCAAAATAGCCCTACAATCCCAATCTTTGCCAAAAATCCCAAAATTGCCCAAAATATTCAAATTTGCCCAAAAATCATCTCAAACCCCTCACCACTATCTAAATTGACCAAAATTCACAAAAATTACCAAAATACCCCTCATGACAAAAAAATTTCATAAATTCCAAAATCTTCACAAATATTCCCAATTTCAATTTTTGTCATCAATTTGACCCAACTTTACCGAATTTAACCAAAAGCCCAAATTTGCTCTTAAAGGCCCAAATTAGCCCCAATCATAGCCCAATTGACCCTAATCTTGCCCAATTCCAACTCCAAATCAAAGTTCAGCATCCCCAATCCTTTTCTAAATAAAATTCAAGCCTAATTTCATTCAAATCAATAGGCCCAATTTTGACCATATGCCTAAATCCATAAAATTAGCCCATCAATTCAACTCAAAATCACTTGATAATTTGTCAAAATCCTTCATTACATTTTCCTACACCAAACTTAATATTGAATTAGCACAAATTTTAGCCCAAACTCAATTTTCATTTTAAAAGCCCAAGCCCACCACATACAATTCCAAAGGCCCAAGTCTAAAGCCCATATGACAACTCTTTCTTTCATCATCCATTTAATCAAATATCACTTCCCAAGTTTTAATTTCATGATCAATTCATTCCAAGTCAAGCCTCATGACAAAACTCCATTAGAATAATAAAAATTCTAAAAATCCCTTCCCATGAAAATTAGCCAAGCCACATGCAAGCCATGAAGCCACTCCCAAGCTATAGAGAAACCATGAGAGCTTGCCACATCATCAAACTATTAATGGAAAAATGACAAGCCACTTTCAAACTTCTTTAAAAAGGTTTTTAACCCTTTAAATGATTCCTCTAAACCTCATACTTAACCAAATCACTTGGACGGGGACTTATCCACACCAATTTAGCTAACCCATCTGATCCTCTTCATCTGAAGACGAACCGTGGTGGTTGAACCCAACCCAAACCATGCCTTAACTCAATGTAACCCAAAATGGCCCTTTTCCCCTACTATTTCAATCCCGTACTTTTACACATGGCCAACCCCAATTGACTTCACCAAGACTAAGCCCTGACCTCCGTGAGTTTGATGGTGACTCCTCCCTGGCAGGCCAGCCACCTCGGTGGCCGGAAAAGCCAAAATCAAAAGCTCCACCATGGCCAAGACTCAAAATTAAACCCATCTAAGTTGGCTCATCCCAATTGGATTTTTGCAAATTGTTGGCATCCACATAAGCAACTTAGAGCACCCACCAATTGACCTTGGTGGCCTCTTTTTCCCCATTTATTTAAACCCCCTCCCCCTTTCATGGCCAAAGGAGGAGTACTTGAAATTCCTTAGGGAGACTCTGCCAAATTTCTTCCAGAGCTTTCTTATGGCCTCTTTAGTTCAACCCAACCTTATCTAGACAACGACACCAAAAACTTAATAACGGTTATAGATTTGATAAAGATGTATATATAAAATAATCAATAATGGTAAATTCACACTTATCAACGTAAGTATACGTATCACTCTAATGGAGTCCTAGATATTGATCCCACAGGGACTAATATTAGAACTACGACCTAAGATTTTAGAAAAGCAATACTTTAACAGAAAAATGAAATTCAAATTGCTTATCTGTCACTAATAGGCAATTGAAATAAATTTGTAATTTTGATAACTCTTAAATAACTAATTATATTAATAAATTTTTTAATGTGATATTCATTATATAAGAAAGATCATTCTCCTTGTCAACAAATTATAGTGAATGGACAAAGTGAATCAGTTCAAATGTATTGTGCNGAATAGGGCCAAATAATATAACTATGGTATTAATCTATCAAAATCATGATCAAGAATAACCAGTTCTCAAAACAANATATATATATATATATATATATATATATATATATATATATACATATTTATGTACATATATATCTTGAATATTATGCATTTATACATGTATTTATATATATATTGTTCTTGCTCACTAGCCTTTCTCAGAATTAGGGCAAATCAAATTTATTTATCATCTCAATCAATTGCCCAAATCTGCATTCATAACTGTGAAAAGAAGTTCCAATATATATTCTTTAAACTGTTATATCATAAATATAATCTGATGTCAAATACAATGCTATTATATCATGAATATCATCTCGGCTCAAAATATGTCATTCTTCTTAGCTGACCAGCACATTCCATTTCACACTCCAAAAAAACTTCTACAATGTCATCTTGTTCACTGCTGGTGAACACGTTGGTGTCAGTTCCAACTCTTCTTGTATATTAACAAACTTGCCCTGAAGCCTTTGGAAGTGCTCAAAATTTTGTTTTCTCACCTTTCATATTTCTCCAATTCGTGCTCTGGAATGATTTGCAAAGGACGTGTCATGTTCACAAACTGGGGAATATAAGGTTCAACTTCCATGATTCTTTCTTCAATCTCTTCTTCTTTAAAAATCACCCCTCCTTTAGTTTTCATGGGTTGAGGTGGCATTTCAACTGGCTGATCTGGGGTTTTCCCTTTTAATTTGATTGTCATCTGAGCATTAGTATCTTTGTCTTCCCCTTATTCTTTCAATTGTTCCAGCATCTTGCGGCTACAGCGATTTTGATTCCTCTTCTGCGTACGAGTAAGTGTTGCCTTACCTTCCGGCTGATCGTCGGTAAGAGTAGCACCAACAGGCTCGCCCTTAGAGGTCATTATCATTAACTTCATCCAACTAATCGCAGCATTGTTTGATTCAGCCTCATCAATTCTTTCTTATTTCCTTTTCTTCTCAACAATGAATTGATTCTTATTTTTGAATTTTAGCACAGGCCTATGCTTACAAAATTCATCTTTGTTCACCACAGTTAAAGTTGAACTTTCATAATCTAGTTCAATTTGATCGAAGTTGAAATCAAATTCAATCACCGCTTCTTCTTCAAATTTCGTCTTATCAAGGGCAAAACCAATGCCATTCTTGAATGTGAAGATCAGTCTTCCTCCTGACATTCTCCTGCATTAAAACAGGAAAACAATCAATATGTCAGACCGGGCTTTTAAGCAAGAACAATATGAA
>JXCR01136171.1:42134-52992 GCA_002079205.1 Phalaenopsis hybrid cultivar | reverse complement strand
ATATATATATATAATTTAAAAGATCGAACTAACATGAAAGAAGAAAGGAGAAAGAAACAAAATAATAATAAAAAAAAGTCATATATCAAGTTATATATATATAAAATATTGCAAAATTAGTTTTTTTTATTATTATTCAAATATTTTTTATTACAAATTTATGTTCGGACCCAATTGCAATTAGAGCATCGGTGCTTCTAAGAACAAGACTTTATTTCTAAAGTTTGCTCTTTCGAAATATCATGACGCATAGTATTTCTTCAGATATCGTCCCTTAAAAAGAAGCTTAAGTCGTTCTCCTAAACAATTTATTAAAAAGTAGGCTCCTCCAGAGTAAACCCTTTCAACCAGGAATGGTCCTTCCTAGATCAGTTCAAATTTACCTCCTATCTTGTGATGTGCAAGAATAGGTCTTCTAAGGACAAGAACCAAATCACCAACTTTAAAAGTCCTATGGCGGACCAATTTGTCAAGTGCTTGAATCATCTTGGCTTGATACAATTCCAAATTTTGTTGTGCTACCAATCATTTTCCTTCCAAACTTTCTAATTATTCCAATCGTAATTTGGCATTTTCTTCAGTAGTGATTTTGTTGGCAATAGCAACTCTGAGAGAAGGAACTTGAACTTCTATAGGTAACATAGCCTCGGACCCATACACAAGAACGTAAGGTGTAGACTGGGTTGAAGTTCTGAACGTAATTCTATAGGTCCATAAGGCTTCTAATAACTGCTCGTGTCAATTCCTTTTGTTTTCGTCTAAGGTCTTTTTTAGAATTTGAGCGAGAGTCTTATTAAAAGCCTCGGCCAATCCATTAGCTCTCGAATAATAAATTATAGAATAACGCCAATCTATTATTGTATTCTGACAAAATTATTAATCTTCGTGCTTTTGAATGCAGACTCGTTGTCTGAGATAATTCTGCGTGGTATTTCAAAATGATAAACAATTTGGTTCTTGAAGAACTGTAAGACATGTTGTGTTTTTACTTCTCTCAACGGTATTGCTTCTGCGCACTTTGAGAAGTAATCGGTAGCGGCTAGGATGAACCGATGTCGCTTTAAAGATGGAGGGTCTATGAGACCCACCACATTTGTGCCCCAACACTCAAATGGCCATGACGCAACTGTTGGGTGTAACACATTTGGGGGGTGATGTAAAACCACTCCATGTACTTGGCATTGGTGACAACTTTTGGCGATTTTCATCTAATCGGTCATCATCGCGGGCCAGTAATATCCTAGTCTTTTAATTTTAATTTTCATCTTCGGACCTGACTGATGAGCGCCACAAAGTCCTGAGTGTACCTCTTTAATGATTTCTTGAGCTTCTGTAGCATTCAAGCATCTCCACCACATTTGGTCGAAATATCTTTGGTAAAGAACATTATCTATTAAAGCATATGACAGGGTTTTTTATTTGATATGCTACTGACTTATCATCTGGTAGCTTTCCTATTTGTAAATATTTTGTGAAAGGTTGACGCCAGTCTTCTGCAATTTCGGTAGTTGTCATTATTGTTTCCTCTTTACCCAATTTGTCCAAAGTATCTACATCGATCTGCAACAAAACGTAAAGTCCTTGAACAGTGGTCTTAATGGAATCTTCTTATGGACATGAAAATTCCTTGACAAGTTTAGTCAAAGCATCGGTGAGAGTATTTTCTCCCCTTGGAATTCTGCATATTGTCACGTCTGGAATCTGTTCTAATAACTTCGGTGTATAACGATGATATTGTTTCAATTTAGGCTTCAAAATTCTGTATTGCACAACAACCTGTTGAATGATCAACTGTGAATCTCCGTAAATATAAATGTCAGTTATACCCATTGATATTGCTAATTGTAACCCTGCTATCAACGCTTCGTACTCTACCTCGTTATCTTTTACATGGTTCTGTCAAATGATAAGAATACCTTAACATCCCCTTTTCCAGTGTAATGAAGATTAATCCAATCTCTACTTTACCAGGTATTATTGTTTGCAATTCTTTATCTCTTTGTGCTGAAGAAGCCCCATCAAAACATAGTTCTCAATGTTGAGCCTTGGAATTTTCCACATCCATTATCTGTTCATCTGGCAAATCATCATTGAGAGGGGAGCTAGCTGGTAATGGGTGTGCTGCGAGGAAGTCTGCTAAAATCTGTCCTTTCACAGCTCGGAGTGGAACAAAAGTTATATCAAATTGCAATAATACCATGGCCCATTTTGCTAACCTACCGGAAAGCGTTGCTCGGGTCATTACATATTGCAATGGATTAAACTTCAAGATAAGGTTGACTTTGTGAGAAAGCATGTAATGACAGAGTTTCTAAACTGCAAAGAATAAAGCCTAACAATGTTTCTCGATAGAGGATATCTCATTTTCACTGGAATTAAATGACGGCTTAAGTAATAAAGAGCATTCTCTTTTCTTTAATCATTAACTTGGGCTAAGAGAGCTCCGAGGGAGTCATCCAAAGATATGGTATAAAGTATTAAAGGTCTGCCTAAAATGGGCACTCCCAAGACAAGAGGTGTCATTAAATATTGCTTAATTCTCTCGAAAGCGCGTTAACATTTATCATCCCATGTAAACTTTGCATCCTTTTTAGTCAACACGTAAAAAAGGTTGACACCTACCTGACAAGTTAAAGATAAAGCGTCTTAAATATGCCAGCCTCCCTTGAAAAGATCGTAATTATTTTAAATTTTTCAGGGGTGGCATTTCTAAGATGGCTTTAATCTTACCAGGGTCAATCTCAATCCCGCGGTGACGAACAACAAACCCTAAAAATTTCCCAGAAGTCACACCGAATGCACACTTTAGGGGATTCATTTTAAGGTTAAATTGTCGTAGTCGTTCAAAGAAAATTCTCAAATTGTAGAAATGATCTTCTTTCTGCTTTATTTTGATGATCAAATCATCCACATAATATTTCACCTGATTATGATTGAGGTCATAAGAAATCCTCATCATTGCTTGTTGATATGTTGCACCAGCATTCTTCAATCCGAAAGGCATTACAGTATAACAATAAACTCCAATTGGCATTCGAAAAGCTATAAATCTTTTATCTTCTGGAGCCATTTTTATTTGATTATACCCAAACGATCCATCCATGAAAGAGAAAATTTCATGAGACGATGCAGTATCCACCATCAATTCTGGAATTGGAAGAGGAAACTCATCTTTTGGGCATGCTTTATTCAAATCTCTAAAGTCCACACAGATACAAATTTGCCCATTTTTCTTTTTAACTGGTATTATACTAGCCAACCACGTAGGGTATTGTTCTTCCTGTATGAATTTAGCATTTATTAACTTCTTGACTTCATGTTTAACTTGTTGTTCAATATCAAGACGCATTCTTCTTGAAGCTTGCTTAAATGGAATAGCGGTAGAATCTAGGCCCAGTTTGTGTATTGTAACATCTAGGGCCAATCCGGGCATTTCCTCATAACTCTAAGCAAAATAATCTTTGATCTCTTTCAATAGCTTAATCATATTTATAGATTCTTCTTTAGCAAGTAGAGAGCTAATAAAAATTGGCCTCAGTTCCTTTTCGGTACCCAGGTTAATTTCTTGTAACTCATCTACTGTTGATTTAATCTCTTCTTTAAAGTCATGTGGGGCATCCTCAATTGTAGACCCTTCATAGTTGTTCAGAACTTCCAAACAATTTTTTTCATGTCCATTAGTAGCAACTAAGCAAAATTTTGTATCATCAACAGACCCTACTATGTCGAATCCAAGACCTTGCTTGGAATTAAAGGCTTGATTATCATTATTCCAAAGTTTCTCAAAGTATTGTGATTAATTTTTCAACCATTGCTTAGGTACCAGACCGCGCTGAGCAAGATTTTGAACACAAGGCGAGTACCAATCAACAGATAATTCCATTAACTCGGAAGAAAGCTCATCTTCTAGTTCTACATTGATTTCAGAACTAGAGGATGAAGAACCGCGATGAAACTTAATTGCTTTCATACCTGTGCTATGTACCTCTTTGACCATCTGACCCTCAATTTTATGAGTAGAAATCGGGGTGAGGGCCATAGTTTGTACATAGCGATTAATCTGATCATACATTGAACCATAATCACGTTTCTCTTCATCTTCTAAATCAATTTCAAAAAGAGGTTTCTTCTGGTTAATTGTTGTTACGCTTTTCCTTATTTTTTCATCTTCAGAACTGTCTTCCAAACCAATGTTGATGATTGGACTCTTTTGTTCAACAATTTTATCATTCCTTCTGTGACCTCGTCCCCAACCTCGACCTCGAATACGAGTTCTAGAGGAACTCTCACCTTCTTGTTGTAAAGGGGTAATAAAAGATTGTTGAATCGGTATTGGATGACCTTGTCTTTGTATATCTTCTGGACCGTTTATGTTTCTTGTAATATCATCTCGAGGTGTAACATTCTTTTATATAGTATAGTAATTGGCATATTCATGAATGCCTATTTCATGAATCGAAAACGGTTGTAGATCTCCCTTTATACAATATTCTTATCCTTCCAAACAATACTTTATGCATTGGTGTAGTGACGTAGGAACTAAACTGTTCTCATGAATCCAGGGTTGGCCCAAGAGAGCATTGAACGAAGTCTCAAAATCAATGATATGGAATTTCGCAGTTGTTACTAATCCTCCAATTTTCATCAGTAATGTAATTGATCCAAGAGCTCTTTCCCCTTTCTGGTTAAAGCCTCTTAACATCATCTTATTAGCAGTCAATTGTCTTGCGTCTATGTCCAAATAAGCCAAAGTCCGTAAACTCATTATATTAATGGATGCCCCTCGATCCACTAATACTCTGGAGAGCATGAAGTTGTCGATGTTGACAGAAATATACAACAGACAATTATGATCAGTGGTCCAAAGTAGAAAATCATCATTTGTGAATGTTATTTTTGCTTGTTCTCTTAATGAACAAACCTCATCCGAGGAAGTACTAGTAAATTGAGCTAAACAAATTTCTGGATATAGTAAAGCTTTTATTAAAGCCTCTCTCATTTCCTTTGATACGATTAAGGCATCGCATATACTCAACTTAGCAGATAATTTCCTAAGATCGGCTAGTACATTATAGTCCACCTTAATGCTTGTTTCCTCATCCCCCTTTTGGACAGGTATTTCATCGATCGGTGGGACTGGATTATCCTGAATAATTGTATGTTTCATTGCATCCTTTGGACCCATTCTCGGGGGCAATACTTTCTCACTTCTCAAATTTATTTTTGTCACTTTTTTTGAATCATGACCTGACTTTGGAACTGCCTCTACATGAGCCGGAGTAACTGATTCTTTTAGGATTCCTTCCGAATCCGAAGGCTCCAACTCTATCACAATCGGGGATCGATGAAATTTAATGATGGGCGCATCTTCTTCTGAATCATAATTATTATCATCATTATTTCCTCCTGGCTCACCGTCACATGTGTCAGAACTTTGTCGATTTGAGAATCATCAGAAAGATTGAGATTAATATCGGGATTAGGTGAGACATCCCCAATTATATCATCAACAGAAACAGTCAAAACGTAGCCAAAATCAAATTCCATAGTATTATGTGCCCCTGGTGGAGCAAAGATAAAATCATACAAGGTCAGTGGTTTGAGAGATTTCTCTCCAAAATCCGTAGTAACTAATCATGGACGATCGAGTTTCATTTCACATTTTGGTTTTTTTATGGGTTTGTCAGACTTCTTCGAATCTTCTTCTACCGTAATTGACAATACTGGCTTAACAGGTTCTTGATCTCGAATCGCAGCTTGTACTGAAGTATTCTGAATTTGATTCAATATTTTCTTTAAAGACTTTGTCCAAACTGTATTCCACCCATCTTCAACTACGTAAGGATCGATCAGAACAATAGGATCAACCAAAACTATATTGATTGAACCTTCTCCAGGTTCTTTTATATACTCTTTCGGGATCGTTATGTTCCCGTCCCTGAGATTATATTGCAACCAATTCTTGAAAGAAAAGAAATTCTCCAGAGTATGTCCAATCATTCTATGATAGGGCAATATAATAGATGATCCTTCTTATCAAACTCATCGGGCTTCTTTGGTTCTAGCAAGCTAAATCCCGGTTTCTTGATCAGATTGCGAAACATTTTACCAACTGCTTCCTCTTTAAGAGAATATACTTTATTCAAACGGTTTATCAGGGTTGGAATTGATCAATTATTTTTGTGATAATTCCTCTGCTGGGATTATTGTGTACGGTATTGCTGAGGAGGCTGATGAATTGGTTGTGATTGTTCAACTTTTATCTCCAATGGCTGTTTACCTTGATAAATAGTCGCAACAGTTCTAAACTTTTTTCTTTACGGGTCTCTGTTTTTCAAATTTCTCAATGAAACCAAGTTGTTTAGCTTCCTCTTGAAGACTCCCAGCTTTACTGAGTAGTTTTCAAAAGTTTTAATCGTGAAACCCTTGAGGAGTAAAGCAATTGGTCCATGAATACTTTTAACAGGATTTCAATCGCATGTTGTTCTTGAAGTTGTGATTCATATTTCATGCTTAAATTCCTCCAGCGCAGAATGTAATCCACTAGAGTTTCATCTGCTCTTTGTTTCTCGATCACTAAATCACCGACAGTGATATGGTGTTGATCCCCAACAAATCGTTTAATGAAGAGATCTTCTAATTCTGCAAATGTTTTGATGGAACCATTTGGCAATTCTGCATACCAATCAAATGCCACACCTGACAGGCTACTGACAAACTATCGGAAGAGTAGAGCATCATTCCCCCCTGCGTTGCAACAACTGGTGCGAAAATGTGCCACATGTTGTCAAGGGTTTCCTGTTCCATCAAAAGTTTTAAACAAAGGTGGTACAAAACCCTTGGGATATTGCACGACATTAAATTCTTCAGGATATGGTCTACCCCTTAGAATTGATGCACCGCTTTTAGACTGTATCAAGGTTTCTTTCACCTGTTCTATCATACTTTTAAAGTCCTTCTCTGGTATTGAATTATGGACATGATCTTTCTTACATTGTTCTTCTTTATTAACAGAAGTGGATTCCTTTTTATTATCGTCGATGTGTATAACGTCTGGTTGGTTTACCTCAGCTGGCACTATTTTTGGAGACTGTGGCCGGCTTTGTAAAGTCATAATAGTAGCCATCATTTCTTCCATTTTTGCTTTCATGTATTCCATCTTCTCATCTTTTTGTTGAATAATCATTTGCAATATTTTCATAGTACTCTCCTCTCCTGGTGCCTCTCGTAAGGATGAAGATGCTTGGGTTTCCACCACATTTATCTCGACCAAATCCTCATCCATATAGTCAGTCAAATCCTCTTCATCATCCAATTCATCTTCCATTTCCTTAAAAAACTGCTTAATGTCCTTTCTGAGGTTTTATAGCTTTATTTCAATTGGGTCTTTTTTAGACACCTTAGGATCAGTCTGTGACAACCCACAAGCAACGTTTTCAACGGCGATTGCAGTGGGAAACACATCACATGTGGAATTCTCCCCAGAATTTTCCATCATGGGCTTTTCTGTATGTGTTAGTTCAGAGACTTTAGGTTGCCACACCATCTTCTCAGATACAAGTATCTTGGGGTCAAGTGACTTATTGGTGACATCCATATGCTGAGAATCGGTGGGACCCCTAGTGTCTGAGAATGGTAAGGGCTTATCCTGTACCCTAGGTACACTTATTCTTAGCCTAAGATAATATTTAATGGGTTTTCATCCCCTAAAATTTGGGGAAAGAATGGCGGTAGGAGTGACAGCGACAGAAACGGGAGGAACACGGGCTCCCAAATGCGGTCTGACGGGAATCCTAGGCTGTTGTTGAGTGGCAGAGGCAAAACTTAAACGACGATCATCTGAACGGACTCTCCGAGAGGTTTGCAGAAGAAAACCTTCTCTCCTTCTCTCAATTTTTTTTGCAGGTTGCGAAACAAACTTATCATTCTTCAGTATTTATCTCCTCATCTAGGGTGACATAGCACATCCCATCCTATTGACGATTTCATCAACATAACATCTTTCTTTGTTTGTCAGCTTCTCAAAGACCATACAAACTCGCGTTAATGGTACGAATCCTTTAGTCTTTACTTGTTTATTGTGACAATAGAATTGAGATGGTGTAGCAGCAATCTTATGGACATCCCTTCATCAAGAGCAGCAGATAGTGGATGAAACCTGCTCCCTCTTAATAGAGGACATGTTTCAGGTAACCCTATTTCTTCATCTTTATCTTGAGAAATCGGGGCAACAACCTCGGCAACTTTTACTTTCTTGATCTTAGCTATTCTCCAGTTTTTTGTTCCTTCTCTGGTCATGGTCCGAGGTGCAGACCTAGAACTAGACCCTATCTCAAACACAGAAGGTGCTGTCAAGAACGTCGAACTTTTCAGAGTGACAGGCTCGTCATCCACCTAAATCTACTTCCCTTTATGTCGAGCGGGGAAGGTGACAGGTGCAGTGACTAGAGCGGTGGGGGTAGTAACAGTTGTTTCACAGTATCCTTGACAATTTTATCCATCTTTACAACAGTATCAATGTTCTTCTCAGCTGATACCCTTTTTAAAGGTGGGAACTCATGTGTCGACTTCAGGTTGAATTCTACTATGGGCTCCATCATTTCAGGAATTTTAATTCTCAGTACAGCAACGGTAGGGTCTCCAAACTTAATGTCAGTATTGTCAAATCCTTG
Organism: Phalaenopsis hybrid cultivar; assembly: GCA_002079205.1. NCBI lineage: Eukaryota > Viridiplantae > Streptophyta > Magnoliopsida > Asparagales > Orchidaceae > Phalaenopsis > Phalaenopsis hybrid cultivar. The sequence continues at coordinate 44,320 of JXCR01136171.1, read as the reverse complement.
TCCAAAGTGAATGACGGCTCTATCAGGCAGCTCGTTCTTATTTAGAGTCAAGTCCATTCCAGTGTCGAAAGAGAAGATCAACTTTGGTGTACTCATTTTTTTTATTTTCAAATTTTCCAGAAATTAAAGTCACAATGTTTGCAGCCATGGTTGCAACAATTTAGGACGACTATCTTGAATCAAACCAAATCATTTAACTAGGTGTCTCTTTTGAGACTTATCCAAACAAGTTTCTTTATATATATATATATATATATATACATACATCTTAGGCTTTATTTATAGGTTTTAAACAATCAAATCAAAAGGTCATAAATAATGGAAAGAGTAGGATGTGTAGGACATGTGTTCGTGATTTAAAGAGAAAGCTTCTCATATCAAATTCACTCCTATGAATCGTCTCCTAACATCTCACACCTATTGGCAGTCCATTCTATTTAAAATTTAAAGATTCCGGAACATTTCTGTTTATGGGTGATTAAACAGTGGCTCCAGAATCAAGGGAGTTGACAATACCTACTCAAGGAAGAAATGAGCGAAGTACGTCAACGGAAGAATGATAGTCTGACCCACTAGGGATATGGGCACACTACCAATGTTTGAAAATAAAATCTCTTAATCAGAATGGAGAGAGGAACCAATCCCCAGCGGAGTCGCCAGAAATTTTCGACTATTTTTTTTTAAATAAGATTTTAAAATTTTAAATTTAGAACATAATATATATATATATTGTATAAGAAGTCAAGCTCCAATTCATTAAAATTAAAGGAAACCAGTTACAATGAGGAAAAAGAGGGCCTTTAAAAGGATGCAACCTCTTAAAACATCAAAGAGGAGCTATCTAANCAAGCTCCAATTCATTAAAATTAAAGGAAACCAGTTACAATGAGGAAAAAGAGGGCCTTTAAAAGGAGCCAACCTCTCAAAACATCAAAGAGGAGCTATCTAACATAGGGAAAAGACAAAAGATCCCTAGATAGTAGGAAATCCAGTGAGGGAGGAATCCTTCTGCTCAACAAAGGTTCTTCAGTGTAAAGACCNGGCCTTTAAAAGGAGGCAACCTCTCAAAACATCAAAGAGGAGCTATCTAATATAGGGAAGAGACAAAAGATCCCTAGATAGTAGGAAATCCAGTGAGGGAGGAATCCTTCAGCTCACCAAAGGTTCTTCAGTGTAACGAACCCTTCTAGCCAGCCCATTGGAAGGTCTGTTACCTTCTCTGTGGATATGAAAAAACTTTATAGAGTAATTCTTCAGCAAATGATGAATCTCAGAAATCCAGCAGAATAAGTTCCAAGGAGTGTCATAAGAGCCCTTGATAATGTTAATAAGCAGCAAGGAGTCAGATTCAACCCACAGCTGGTTGAAGTGGCAAGTTCTGGCTAAATTGAGGGCCCAAAAATNATCTAATATAGGGAAGAGACAAAAAGATCACTGGAAAGTAGGAAATCCAGTGAGGGAGGAATCCTTCTGCTCACCAAAGGTTCTTTAGTGTAAAGACTGCATCTAGCCAGCCAATTGCAAGGTCTGTTACCTTCTCTGTGGATATGAGAAAACATTATAGAGTAATTCTTCAACAATTAATGAATGCCAAAAATCCAGCAGATTAAGTTCCAGGGAGTGTCACAAGAGCCCTTGATAATGTTAATAAGCAGCAAGGAGTCAGATTCAACCCACAGCTCGTTGAAGTGGCAAGTACTGGCTCAATTGAGGGCCCAAAAAGCTTGACATTCAGCTTTAAGAGGATCCATAGCTATAACAAGAGATTGAAAATACAAGATGCACCTCCCCTCATGATTCTTGAAGACACCACCAATTCCAGCATAATGAGATTTGCATCTACCATCAGTGTTAACTTTTATCCATCCATACTTGGTTTAACACACCTCCAACACAACTCCAAAGTTTTTAAATTTAATCAGTTTTTGTACATAGGAAATACAATTTAAACCCACCTTCATTTGCTCTAAAGAAGAAGCTTCATACTTCAAGTGGCTTCAAGTCATCCAAACAAACCAAGCCACAATGTTGTGGATATCTTGAAGTTTGATTCCCCTCCAATCAGACCAGCAATTATAGAATACATCCCATGATAGATTCATGGTTGGAACATATATATATATATATATATATACATATATATATATATATATATATATATATATATATATATATATATATATATA
>JXCR01136171.1:0-30519 GCA_002079205.1 Phalaenopsis hybrid cultivar | reverse complement strand
TATTTATCTTTAAAAATCAATTTAAGTTATTAAATAAACTCAAAATATTTTGAAACTTTTATGATGAATTCTCTGGATCATAAATCAGAGTGGAGATCAAAAATCAAGTCATTTAAATGTTTATATTTTCCAAAGTTAATTATCTTAGTGGTTTAGTATTTGCAAAATTGAANAAAAATCAAGTTATTTAAATGTTTATATTTTCCAAAGTTAATTATCTTAGTGATTTAGTATTTGCAAAATTGAAGTGCATTTTAAATGACTAGGCTGGCCGGCCTGCCAGGGGGAGGTGGCTAAGTGCTCAGGGCATCCAGAGGAATCCATCACAACAATGNGGGCATCCAGAGGAATCCATCACAATAATGTAATGCAAATGTGCTTGGATTTGGCAAAGATATCTTAAGCATGTGCATTTTTGGAAATAAGATCCCTTAATTTAGAGGACCTTTGGTCCATGGCTTGATTTATGTGGGTTCATGGTGTTTGGATTGGTCACTAAGTCCAACTAATGGCTATGGTGGAGTTAATTTGGTGGCTTTAAGGTGGTTAGGTCACATTTAGTGTATGGGTCCAAGTGGTTGCAAGTGACCAAAACTTGGGTTTAGGATAGGTTAACCATGTCAATTGGCCCAAATTATTGGCAAATGACCAAAAATTGGGTTTTGGGCTAGGTTAGCCATGTCAATGGCCCAAATAGTTGTTTGTTGGTGTATATGATCATAAGGAACAACTTTGGTGAAGGATGGAAGTGGTTTTGAGCTCAATTTAAGGGACTGGTGTAGATGATCACAAGGAACAACTTTGGTGAAGGATGGAAATGGTTTTGAGTTTAATTGAAAGGTCAATTTGAAGGAATTTTGAACTTTTAATCAATTTGGTCATGTTGAGCTAGGCTTGGGTCTAGCTTGGGTTAGCCTTGGGCTAAGTCCAAATTGATTATTGTAAATTGTCAATAGGGACCTCATGAAGAGTTTTCATGTTGAGCTAGGCTTGGGTCTAGCTTGGGTTAGCCTTGGGCTAAGTCCAAATTGATTATTTTTAATGGTCAATCATGTTGGGCTAGGTTATTGGGGGGTCAATTTGAAGGAATTTTGAACTTTAATCATTTGGTCATGTTGGGCTAGGCTTAGGTCTAGCTTGGGTTAGCCTTGGGCTAAGTCCAAATTGATTATTGTAAATGACAATAGGGACCTCATGAAGAGTTTTCAACATGAATTGGATGCCAATTTGGAGGTTAAGGCAAACAGTCTAGGCTTGGGTCTAGCTTGGGTTAGCCTTGGGCTAAGTACAAATTGATTATTGTAAATAGTTGGGACCTCATGAAGAGTTTTCAACATGAATTGGATGCCAATTTGGAGGTTAAGGCAATCAATTAGGTGAAATTTAGGGTCTAGCATGGGTTAGCCTTGGGCTAAGTCCAAATTGATTGTTTTAAATGGTCAATATGGGCCTCATGAAGAGTTTTCAACATGAATTGGATGCCAATTTGGAGGTTAAGGCAATCAATTGGGCAAAATTTGGGGTCTAGCTTGGGTTAGCCTTGGGCTAAGTCCAAATTGATTATTGTAAATGGTCAATAGGGAATTTTGGGTTAGCCTTGGGCTAGGTCCAAATTGATTGTTATAAATGATCAATAGGGACCTCATGAATAGCCTTGGGATAAGTCCAAATTGATTATTGTAAATGGTCAATAGGGACCTCGTGAAGAGTTTCTGCGGTTAGCCTTGGGCTAGGTTCAAATTGATTGTTGTAAATGGTTAATAGGGACCTCATGAAGAATTTCCAAGATTAAATTGGATGCCAATTTGGAGGTTAAGGCAATCAATTGGGTGAAATTTGGGGACTTAGCCAATTTCGGGCTAAATCTAAGAATTTTGGATTTAGGCTAAAATAAAATGGATTTGAAACTTCACCAATGTCATTTGATGGTTTATTTTGATGTATAGGAATGTTATAAAGATTTTTCAACATTAATTGAGGCTAATTGACTAGGCTATGGGTTCAATTTGGTGAGAACAAGTCATATGGTCAAAATTGGGGTTTTCACCCAAATCAAAATTGGGCTCCAATCATGGACCAATTGAGCTTGGATTTGGTTTAGTTTGGTCATATCAAAAGTGAATTTGAGTTTGGGATTAGAATTGGGGTCAATTGAGATCAAATTGGTGGACATTTGAGTTGGATTTGGGGAAATTTGGGTCTTTAAAGGGCAATTTAGGTCTTTAAAGGGGCAATTTGGGCATTTTTCTTAAAGATGGTCAAATTGGCCAAATTGGGTCATGTGGTAGTTTAGAGAAATGAAATTGGGAATATTTGGGATTTATTGAAATTTTCTGGGAATTTTTGAAATTTTGGGTCTAAGAGGGGTATTTTGGTAATTTGGGGGTGCTTTAAGGGTAAAAGGCCAAGATGGGTATTTTGGTAGAGTTGAGGTACCAATGATCACCAATAAGTCATGGAACAAAGGAAACCCCATTTTGGGTCCTCTACATAGTGGTCTTAGCCGTCACCAATAAGCCATGTACCAAAGGAAACCCAATTTTGGGTCCTCTACATAGTGGTCTTAGCCATAGCCCTAGGGCTAGTAGGTTTAGGGGACCATCTACATGAGTATCCCAAAAGATCAAGGGAACTAGGCTTAGAAGTTCTAAGCCATGGACCAATGGAAATCCCATTTTGGGTCCTCTACATAGTGGTTTTAGCAAAACCATATAGCCATGGACCAATGCGAACCCCATTTTGGGTCCTCTACATAGTGGCATAGCTAGGGCTAGTGTATCCCAAAAGATCAAGGGATCTAGGTTTGGACCAATGGAAACCCCATTTTGGGTCCTCTATGTAGTGGTTCTAGCCAGACCATATCCCTGCTAGTAGGTTTAGGGGACCATCTACATGAGTATCCCAAAAGATCAAGGGATCTAGGCTAGAGATTTGAGTTCAGGGTTGTGAGTTAAAGCCCCATTTTGGGTCTTCTACATAGTGGTCTTAGCTAAACCATAGCCCTAGGGCTAGTAGTTTTAGGGGACCATCTACATGAGTATCCCAAAAGATCAAGGGATCTAGGCTAGAAATTTGAGTGCAGGGTTGTGAGTGAATGTGGGTGTAGATAGATATAGATGAGTGCCTTAGCTCCAGACCAATACCCAAGGTCAACCCTAAGGTCCAGCAATCCTAAGGGTGACTCGTCTTGAGTTTCCCCCATAATGACCCCACCTACTAAGTATTTAGAGGTTGAGAGCAACATGTGGAACTTCAAGATGAGTAGAGAAAAAGTTTGGAATTTCTAGTGGTGAGGGTTCCATGTCTAGTTTTCTAGGAATAGTCAACAGGAAAAGTCCTATGGCTAGACCCTAGGCTACTAAAGAGGAAAAAAACTAAACCTCAACAAAAAATGAGGTCAACAAATGGACCCGCAATAGGTGTGGTGTGCTGGGCAAGCACATCTCACATATTGGCGTTGACCGACGAGATCAATAAAAACCAATACAAACTCCTAAGTTTGCAGACCCAAAAGTACGTGTAGAGTTGTGTGTGTGATTTATTTATGCTAGGGAATTAGCAGGTGATCGTCTGATTGAAATCAAGGAGTAGGGACTCTTGCTGGGGATCGGAGAGTGAACTTTGAGTTATAAAATTTCAAAAATTTCCGAAGGATGGGAGTCAAAATGTAAGTGTTGACCCCGAGGTAGGAATTGAGATTCAAACATTGACTCAAAAAGAGGGAGAGAGAGAGAGAGAGTCAGAGTGTAAGGACCTACCCTGAATATAATGAATCAGAAATGTAGGATTGATTCGGAAATGAGAATTGAAATGTAAGTCAATTCTCCAAAGAAGGTATTGGAATGTAAGGACAGGCCTCGAATGTAATGAACCAGCAATGTAGGACTGATTCAGAAATGAGAATTGAAATGTAAGTCAATTTTCAAAATGAAGTGTCGGAATGTAAAGTCTGAACTCAAATGTAAAGAATCAGAAATGTGGGACTGATTCAGAAATGAGAATTGAAATGTAAGTCAATTCTCAAAAGAAAGTGTCGGAATGTAAGGTACGACCTCAAATGTAAAGAATCAGAAATGTATGACTGATTCAAAAGTGAGAATTGAAATGTAAGTCAATTTTTAAAAGAAAGTGTCAGAATGTAAGGTCCGACCTCAAATGTAAAGAATCAGAAATGTATGACTGATTCAAAAGNGAATCCTCAACCTCTAGAATTTGATTTGAAAGATTGCAATAGGATGAGCTCCTAAAGCAACGCGGAATTGGATGTGAATCCTCAACCTCTAGAATTTGATTTGAAAGATTGCAATAGGATGAGCTCCTAAAGCAATGCAGAATTGGATGTGAATCCTCAACCTCTAGAATTTGATTTGAAAGATTGCAATAGGATGAGCTCCTAAAGCAACACGGAATTGGATGTGAATCCTCAACCTCTAGAATTTAATTTGAAAGATTGCAATAGGATGAGCTCTTAAAGCAATGCGGAATCGGATGTGAAATCCTCATCCTCTAGAATATCGCATTTCAAATTCGTGGGAAACTAGTACAATTTATGAAAATTGATATTGGTGAGGAAAAAATTGTGAAACTTTGTGAGATTTTGTGCAGAATGTAAAATTCCGCGGGGATGTGTAGATAGTTAGTGTAGATAACGATGGTTGTGTTGCGCGCACAAAGAGTAGGAAATTCCAAAAACAGAAGTATCCACTCAACAGTTTTGTTTTATTTTCTTATTGTTTTTGTCGCAATTGATTTTTTCAAAAATGTGTTTTCAAATTTTTAATTTCAATTAGTTGATTTTCAAAAGAAATTTGTTTTGTTATTTATTTATTACAATTATCTTTAATTTGTGTATTATTTATTGTTGAAAATTTGTCATTTCATTCTTTTTTCATTGGATTCTGAACCATCGCATGGTTCACGGATTTCATCCATCGCACAAAAAGGTAATTGACAAAAAGACACAACTTGAGAGAAATTTTCATTAATCTGCTTATAAAGATGCTCATCCATCGCACAAAAAGGCAATTGACAAAAAGGCACAACTTGAGAGAAATTTTCATTAATCTGCTTCAATAAAGATACTACATATATAGGCTAATGCCTCAATTTTCCATTAATTTGCTTCAATAAAGATGCTACAGATCAAATATAGGCTAATGCCTCAAAGAAGTACATCATGTAATACATGCTGAAAATGCATTGAGAGCCATCTCAAGATATGATTACATCATAGACTGATTACATCAGATACATGTCATGCTTGTTAAAAGAAAGCAAGTGAATCCTCTACACTTAGTATATCGAGCTCCTGATCAAGTAGACCTTCTGAGTCATGCTTCAGGATAAGGGTTCCCTTTGCATGCGTTCAGAGGTACAACCTTCTCAAGCTCATAAGGAAACAGTTCCTCCAACTCCGGGTCTTGCTGGAATCCATATGGTATCTTACTGTCATCCATTCAGCGGAAGGTCACGAACACCCTACGGTGTCGTACTCCTGGAATGCAGTGTTTGGCAACGTCTGCACCATTGCCTGTAAGAACAAGTACTAAACCAACTGGAAGAGGAATCTCCACAGCTCCTCTGAATTCACTAGGGCCGATTATATTGATTTCTTTTCCAAACAAAATATTTCGCTTACTCATGAATGAGACCATGCAGAGAGGCCTCACAAAGTCATTATGGACAATGTGCGGGGGAATGCAGTCACCTTCTTCATAAATGTTGATGATGCAACTGTTAGGAATGCAAGTGGCGGGTAGGATATTCCACTTGACCATTCTTTTTATCATCCACTTTTTCATCGGGGGTAACGGATCCACTTGGTCGTATCTGAGGATCCCAGGCAGATTCCTCTGTCTATTGTTTGTAAAATTGTAGCAACATCCGCACTGGATGGTGATTCTTCCCTTTCCCCGCATCCATTTCGTAGGCTCGGAATACGTTCTTTCTATGAGAAGGCCCGCTCGACCTCTATCTCTTAAATTGAAGATGCAGTCCAGGATACTTCTTTCATCAGTTTCAGAGAAAACCCGGGTATATAGCTCCAGGCCTTCCAATATGTTGATAAACTTTCCCTAAACCTCTTCATAGAATTCAAATTCTCTTTTGTTTACCTTGCTTATTTTGTAGTATTCTACCATTCCGGGAGTTGGCAGTTGCCTGGGGCGTTCCTTCCTCCGGGCCTCGGTGGGAATCCAAACCGGTGCTGGCCGATCCGGAATATGAGATTCAGCCTCAAGCGGGATGTATGATCCTGGGCTCCGCGGTGCGCATTGATCCGTCCCTAGTGGGACATACAACTTGTTTGCACAAAATTTGGAGTCTGAGACTCGTTGGTGCTTGCAATGTATTCTTCTAAGGTACTAAAATGCTATAGATGTGGAACATTGCAATCCAAGCTTTCTACAAATGCGCCCGTAACTGATGTCCTGGCTGGTACCTCAACGTTGCATGTTGGGCAACCTCTGCACAAGATATCTGGGACCGGGGGTACATCTGATCCTGTTAGAAATCTTGATTCTTCATCTGTAGTGGGCAGGCTGCAGAAGTCTCTCTAGGATATGGATCGTAGACATGTCCCTCAGGAATGGGGGTAAGAAAACTGCTTACGTCTCCTGTCGTAGAAAGGCTCTCTGGTTTTTTCGGCTTGCATTTCTGCATTGTGTTCTGCTGAGTGGAGTATATGGTAGTTGTTCACTATGGGCAAGCTATTAGGCCCCTTGCTGGAGTAGCTATCATGGAGGGCAGTCGGCTGGGCCCCTCCATCGGATCTTGTTTTGCTATCACGTTTTTACCCTTACATGACACGTCGTCTTGAGTGGTCACCCTCAACAGTGAGGGTAGCCCCTTTTTTTATTCATTGCTGACTATGCACATTAGAGGACCATCGTAGTCCATATCAATCTGGTTGAAATCCATGTCGAAATTTATGACACCTCCTTATGGCGCCATCTCTTCATTCAGTGTGAGGTTCCAGCCGTCCTAGAAGGTAAAAATCAGCCTCTGTCCTGACATTTTTCAGCAAACGACAGAAAGAAACGTCAGTGGGCCAAAGTTTGGCATGAACAAGAACAAAATAGAGTATCCATTAAAGTAAATTTAATTTGTTTTGGTGAAAAGTTTACTCATTTTATGTGTGAGTTTTGTTTTAATTTAATGGAAAATTTAAATTCAAAAATAGAAAAGAGAAAGTGTAAGAAGAAGGACATATTCTGAGCCAAGAAAATGGAAACGGGGTAAAGGAAGTGTTCCGATCCAATACGACTGCTGTTACTATTTTGCTCGAGATAAAGAAGGAAATCCTCCTGGAATAATTCATCATGATGAGGTTGACTTGTTACCGTCATTCATCTAAAGGATAATCAAACGATTGGTGACCTGGCACATACTTCCAATAAATTGTATTCCAAACAGCTGTATTGTTAATATCTACGAAGATGGTGACTGCATTCCTACACACATCGATCATTATGATTTTGCAAGGCCATTTTGCACGGTATCATTTATAAATAAATGCAACATCATTTTTGGAACAGAAATTCAGCTTATTTGTGACGGAGAATTTCAAGGTTCCATAGAAATTCCTTTGCCTGTGGGCTCTGTGTTGATATTAAAGGGAAACGACGCTGATGTGGCCAAACACTGCATCCCTGGAGTGCCGTATCCGAGGGTTTCAATAACCCTCAGAAGGATGAATGAGGATAAGGTACCATTCCGGTTCAGACCCGATCCTGAGATCGAGAACTTGCAGCCTTTTGAGTTGTAAGTTGTTTAAAGACAACACACCTCAATATATATCTAGGAAAGATCATTTCTTATTTTTTGATGGTATGTTAGAAGGTGAAGCTAGTCCTTATACATACTACTATTTCAACACAAATGCCGACAAAAAAATACAGTTAGATGATACACAAGACTGGATTCAAGCATGCGTCTTCAGTATTGATGAATAAGAAAGTATTTGGATATATGAACTACACAGTAATGATTCCAGAGGATGTTTTGATTACATGAAATCAAACAACATTGTATTTGATATCATATTATATTCATGATATAACAATTTAAAGACAATATATTGGAACTTCTTTTCACAGTTATGAATGTAGATTTGGGCAATTAATTGAGAAGATAAATAAATTTGATTTGCCCTAATTCTTAGACAGGCTAGCGAGCAAGAACGATATATATATAAATACATTTATAAATGAATAATATTCAAGATATATATGCATATAAATATGTATATATATATATATATATATATAATCATCATGAGAATTCAAAAGAAAATTTTGCTTAACTATCCCCTTTCGCCACAAATTAATTGTTTTTACATTCCCATGGGTTTGATTTCTTCTCTCATAATTTTGCAAAACTTCACATATTTTGACATTCTTCCTACACTCTTATTTCAGGGCCAGTACCTAAATTCTGATTCCCTCTCTTCGAGGTTGGTACCTAAATTCCGATTCTCTTTTCGAGGTTGATACCCAAATTTCAACTCTCATTTTTGGGTCAGTACCTAAATTTTTATTCCCTTCATTTGAGGTCGGTACCTAAATTTCGATTCTCTTTTTGAGGTTGATACCCAAATTTCAACTCTCATTTTGGGGTCAGTACCTAAATTCTGATTCCCTCCCTTCGAGGTCGGCACCTAAATTCCGATTCTCTTTTTGAGCTTGATACCCAAATTTTAACTCTCATTTCGGGGTCAGTACCAAAATTCGGGGTCAGTACTAAAATTTTGATTCCCTCCTTTCGAGGTTGATACCTAAATTTCGATTCTCTTTTTGAGGTTAATACCCAAATTTAAACTCTCGTTTTGGGGTCAGTACCTAAATTTTGATTCCCTCCCTTCGAGGTTGGTACCTAAATTCCGATTTTCTTTTTGAGGTTGATACCCAAATTTCAACTCTCATTTCGGGGTCAGTACCTAAATTCTGATTCCCTCCCTTTGAGGTCGGTATCTAAATTCTGATTCTCTTTTTGAGGTTAATACCCAAATGTCAACTCTCATTTCAGGGTCAGTACCTAAATTCTGATTCCCTCCCTTTGAGGTCAATACTTAAATTCTGATTCTCTTTTTTGAGGTTGATACCCAAATTTCAACTTTCATTTCGGGGTCAGTACCTAAATTCTGATTCCCTCTCTTCGAGGTCGGTACCTAAATTCCAATTCTCTTTTTGAGGTTGATACCCAAATTCAACTCTCATTTTGGGGTCAGTACCTAAATTCTGATTCCCTCCCTTTGAGGTTGGTACCTAAATTCTGATTCTATTTTCGAGGTTGATACCTAAATTTCAACTCTCATTTCGAGGTCAGTACCTAAATTCTAATTCCCTCTCTTTGAGGTTGGTACCTAAATTTTGATTCTCTTTTCGAGGTTGATACCCAAATTTCAACTCTCATTTTGGGGCCAGTACTTAAATTCTGATTCCCCTCGATCAGCTTGGATACGAGTCCCCGTGCTTTCCTCCTCAATATGTTCTTTTTTGCTACTACTTAGGTTGGATGTGAGTCTTAGTGCTTTCCTCCCTAATGTAACAAACATATTTTCTTTATCACTACTTTGGTTGGATGTGAGTCCCAGTGCCTTCCTTCTTAGTATGACATATATATTCTCCTGTCATCTTTTAGCTCGAATATAACTTCTCCAGCGGCATTATGAGTTGATACAATCTTCCTGCTTCACTTATTTCTCTACATCCTTTTGGATAAGGTTTAATCTTGATTCTTCTTCCACAAATTCTTTGATATTATTGTCAAATGTTGAATTTTTTCCTTCGCACGTAAAAAAAAAGTCATTCAAAAATTCAAATCCCACAATAGTTTGAAAATTTATTTACTCATCCCTAGTGAAAATCCTACTCCACCTCAATTTGAACTTGACATTTGATTTGTCCCAAGTATGGTTACTTGGACATTCTTGAAGAATTGGGTTGATCATTTCAGTCAACGCCAATAGGCGCGTCATGCTTGTGCAACACACCACACCTATTGATCCATTTGTTGACCTCACTTTTGGTTGAGGTTTAGTTTTTCCCTTTTAGTAGCCTAAGGTCTAAATAGTTGACCTCACTTTTGGTTGAGGTTCAGTTTTTCCTCTTTAGTAGCCTAAGGTCTAGCCATATGACTTGACCTCACTTTTGGTTGAGGTTCAGTTTTTCCTCTTTAGTAGCCTAAGGTCTAGCCATAGTGACCTCATTTTTGGTTGAGGTTTAGTTTTTCCTCTTTAGTAGCCTAAGGTCTAGCCATAGGACCTCACTTGGTTGAGGTTTAGTTTTTCCTCTTTAGTAGCCTAAGGTCTAGCCATAGGACTTTCTTATTAACTATTCTTAGAAAACTAGATAAGGAACCCTCACCATTAGAAATTCTACACTCTTATTTACTCAACTTGAAGTTTCACATATTGGTCATAACCTAGAGCACTTAGTAGGTGGGGTCATTATGGGGGAGCTCAAGATAAGTTCCCTTAGGATTGCTTGACCTTAGGGTTGACCTTGGGTGTTGGTCTAGGGCTAAGGCAATCACTTACACTCACAATCACTCACAATCACTCACTACCCTAAACCCAGAATTTTCTGGCTTTGGTCCCTTGATACTTTTGGGAGACTCATGTAGATGGTCTCCTACCCACTAGCCCTAGGCAAGGATTTAGCTAAGACCACTACATAGATAACCCAAAATGGGATTTCCATTGGTTCATGGCTTATTATTGGTGGTTGGCACTCCAAGTTTACCAAGATACCTAGCCTTTTGCCCCTAAATTCTTCCAAATTACCTAGATACCCATGGGACCCAAAATTTGACCAAAATTCCTAAATTAACACAAAATACACAAATTGGTTCAAAAATCATTTCAAACACCTTAAAAACACCCAAACTACCCAAAATCACCAAAATTTGCCAAATTACCAAAATACCCCTCACCCGAAAATCCCAAAACTTCTAAAAAATTTGAAAAATTCCCAACATCTCCCAAATATTCCCGATTTCATTTTTCTCAACTATCACGTGGCCCAATTTGGCCAATTTGACCATCTTTGATCAAAACCCCCAAATTGCCCTTTAAAGACCCATAGTTTCCCCAAATCACTCTAAATGTTTATCAAATTGGTCTCAATTTACCATAATTTCAATTATAAACTCAAATACACTTTGATGTGGCCAATATAAATCAAATATAAGCCCAATTGGTCCATGATTTGAACCCAATCTTGATTTAGATCAAAACCCTAATTTTTGCCCCATAACTTGGTTCCACCAAATTGAACCCATAGCCACTCAATTGGCCACAATTTGTGTTAAAGAACCTTCATAACATCCCCATACATAAAATATGACCTTCAATTGGCCTTGGTGAGGCCTCAATTTCATTTGATTTCAACCTAAGTCCAAAAATCCCCAAACTTGCCTCAAATTAGCCATGTCCCCAAACTTCACCAAATTGAGGGCCTTATCCCCAAAATTTGCACTCTATGTCTTCATAAAAAATCTTTAAAAAATCTCCCTTGATCATGTGGACAATTAAATTTTGACTTAGCCCAAGGCTAGCTCAACCTAGACCCATGTCTAACCCAACATGCCTAAATTGACAAAATTTCAAAAATCCCTCAAATTGACTCACCAATTAAACTAAAAATCACTTCAACCCTTCACTAAAAATCTTCATAACAATCATCTACACAATATTGATCAATCAATTGAGTCAATTGATATGGCTAGCCTAGCCCAAGCCCAAGCTTGATCACTTGGACCCACATTGAACCCATGCACTAAATATGGCCTAGCTACCCCAAAGTCAACAAATTAATGACTCCACATCCATAAATTGGACCTTAGTGACCAGTCTAAATCTCATGAAACCACCTAATCTAAGCCATGGACCAAAGGTCCCCTAAATCAAGAGATTTAATGCCAAATTTGCTTAAGCCTTAGATATTTTTTTTCAAAGCAAAGCCTAAAATCATTAAGTTGTTATGANGGGACAGTGATGATGATGACAAGGAGGAGGAAGAGGATTAATTTGAATAGTTTATTTTTAAATTTGTAAACTTTTTATGCTTTAGTTGTATTGAATTGCTACACTCTTATGTGTTGTAATTGCTTAGACTATTGCAATTTTTTGTGTTGTTATTTGTTGTGTTAGACACTGTTATGATGCATTTGTGTATTGTGAGTAGTTATATATATATTTTAATGGTAGTGATTATGTTAACCGTGTTGTTTAGGTATTTTATTGGTTTGTGTGGAACTTATTTCAGAATATTAGGAAGGTTTATAATGTTAATAACTTTCACTTAAGAACTTCAGGTTTAGATTTTCAATTTATTATCATGTATTTTCTTTATGTTGCAATTATGAATTTATGTTATTGTGTTTATTTGCTTTTATGTTATCCTCCACTGCTAGAAGTCTAATGAATCTTACATATGTTAAAGTTAAGTTAAAATTTGATCAATTTATTTTTACTCCACTTTTTAATTTTTGTACATGTATATTTAGGGTATGAAAATTTTTGTAAGCATGTTTTTTTTTAGTTTTCATTCCTGAATACATATATGATACTATAATTTTTTATCTTATTAAATTAATTAAGTTTTGGGGGATGAAAAACAAATTTCCAAAACTTAAATTTAGTTGTTCTCAAATAAGCTAGAAAAAAATTTGATGTTGATATGAGGAAAAAATGATTATGTATATGAAGTTATATTATTGAAGTAAAATTTTGAATATAGAAATGAATAAAAAAAAATTAGTTGAAACCTATAGTAATGAAGAAAATTTTAAAGTTAAAAATTTTTAGTGTAGAAATGATAAATATTGTATAACTATCTTTCGTACNCAATCATCACCAATAAGCCATGGACTAAAGGAAGCCCCATTTTGGGTCCTCTACATAGTGGTCTTAGCCAAATCATAGCACTAGGGTTAGTAGGTTTAGGGGACCATCTACATGAGTATCCCAAAAGGTCAAGGGATCTAGACTAGAAGTTTGAGTTCAGGGTTGTGAGTGAATGTGGGTGTAGATGAGTGTAGTGAATATCTTAGCTCCAGACCAAGACCCAGGGTCAACCCTAAGGTTCAGCAATCCTANATCTTGAGTTTCCCCACAGTGACCCCACCTACTAAGTATTTAGAGGTTGAGAGCAATATGTGGAACTCCAAGTTGAGTAAAGAAGAGGGTAGAATTTCTAATGGTGAGGGTTCCAAGTCTAGTTTTCTAGGAATAGTCAAAAGGAAAAGTCCTATGGCTAGACCCTAGGCTATTAAAGAGGAGGAACTAAACCTCAACCAAAATTGAGGTCAACAAACTTACTAATATTTTCCATTACTTTTCCAACAACGGTGCTAAAAACTTGATGCGGGTAGATTTAGTGTGTAAATTTTGCAAATATGTTTCAATATTACATAATGCACACGACAGATATAACAATAAATATGCAATATAATCTTAACAAAATACCTTTTGTGAAAATGGTTTATCTTTAAGATTCTTTTTAAACTTCCAAATCCCCTTTAAAATCAACGCAAGTATACATATCGCTCAACTAATAAAGGGCTCTAATGGAGTCCTAGATATCAATCCCACAGGAAAGTTGGAAAAACCTATAAGTAAATTCTTGTAATATTTTATAATTTAAAAATAAAAAAAATAAAAGTAAAGTGCAAAGTTTGAATATTAACTACTAAAGTGAATGCTACATAAAATTCAGTTGAAAGACAGAGTTAACTAACTAAAAACTAAACTTTTAAAAGTAAAATTATGAAAACTAAACAAAATTTTTGTTAACGAAAGATTCAAATTTAAGAAAGCATCCTTCCCCTTTACAATAAGTATAGGGATTGTGAAAAAATTAAAGTCTTTTAAAAAAATATATATAAACTATTTTGTGTCAAATAGGAGCAATCATATTCTTTACCCTCTTTGAAGGGCTATAAATAACATTGACTAATCCATAGTTTGGTCGCTAATTTCATTGTTAGGCTGGGAGGATACCGATTGCCACTCAAAAACTCCAACTACTCCCTCCCTTGAGGGCTAAAAATCTCACATTAGTTTCCAATCATGTGAACCAAATTGGGGATTTTAATCTGTCACCTTAAAATCTCTAATTTTGCATCTAACAAAGTATATTTCCTTATTTATTTGCACTCAATTCCAAGGATGACATACTCTCCCATGAAATCAAAAGTGATTCTCCCCCTGTTGTAGAAAACATAGGCCTTTTCAGAAAATATGTTTTCAACATGTTTCTACATTTTAATTGAACAGATCAAAAAGTAAATGAAGATTGGAGTTCAAATCATCACATATTATTGACATTTAAAACCATAGAAAACAAAATCAATTCTTCACAAAACCATATCTCAAAGTAGTGAGAAGGATAAAGAAGACTACTCAGAATTCATGAGAAGGATACGACAAAACAAGGATTTCATATATAAAAATTAGTTTACAAAGCAAAAGAAATAAAAGACACAACTTATCTCACAATCCTTCCCAAGAAAATCCCTATAAGGTTCCTTCAAGGCTTTCTCTTTTTACAAACACATTCAATTCTCTCTTAGAAGTGTAATGAAGAAGAAATCTCTCACCTTCCTTCTCCTCTTACAACCCTAGAAGAAAATCTTCTCTTCTTCTCTCCTTACCTTTCACGCCACCCCCACTTTCTTATCCTTTACCCTTCCCCCCCAAACTCCTTGAAATCTTCCTCTTTTATTTTTGGCTGCCTCTTTTCAAAAGAAATTTAAAATTCCCTTCAAAAGTAAACTCTTTTAAATTCAGAAGATGTTTCATTTGATCTAAGAGACATATCCTTTCATAAAAGAACCTTCCAAAATGTCTTGGTGCATTCAATTATTCCAATAGGTGTGTAGAATAAGTGTCCCTTTGAAAGATCACTCAAAATTTAACTTGAACAACCTTTATCTGCAAAAAGTCATCTCTGGCACATGATGCGCCAGCTCTGGCACATCATGCGCCAAGCCTCTGTTAAATGGTGCAACATGTGCCAATCTGACACATCATGCGCTAGAATTCCAAAATTTGTTGTTTTGGCTCCAAATTTTGCTTTTTTTTGGCATTTTTTGCTCCAAATACTTAAAAATACTATATCTGCAATAAAAACATGAAATTACCCTTTTTTAAAGTGCAACCTCAATAAAAATAAGCATAAATATATACTTAAAACAGTATATTATTTTAGTGTATCACTACATAGTAGGAAAATAGTGGATGGATGTCCAAGCCCTGTTGCAGACCCATTCACAATCAAACCCAAAACTGATTTCACAATAATGGCTCCAATATTAATAGGTTTTCCAATTTGAATACAATAATTTAAAATAGCACTCTCATTAATCACCTTACTGATCTTCATAGTAGGCAGTAATTTTAATGCAATAAAGAAGTGTCATGCCTTAGAAGTACAATTTCACAATGATGATGAAAAACTTACATTTCCATCATCTCTGGCCTCCCAATTTCCATCTTCAACAATAACGTATCGGTAGAGTTCATTCATATTGTCTCTTGTAGGGGTAAAATTTGTGTAATGGCAGATAGGCACATTCTCAATCATAAACATCTCATTTATTCTTGAAGGAGTGAATTGCACAAACCTGCCTCACACATAGACAATTCCTTGGTTAATTCTATGAAGATTTACTTAAAACTCTATCATCACAAAAATGCTTACAGCGGCAGTAGTGTAACAAAGCACTTCCTAACGTCTCTGTGCAACGATCTCTTCAACTAGAGTATTTGGTATGTTGAATCCTTGATTCACAAATGCCCTCTCTTTGATTGGCCTCTTCTTCACTAAAACACGATCATGCAACTTCTGGCATCGAAAGTGAAAAAATCTTTTCGACTGAAAATTCTAAATCTAGTTGTATTTTTTGCAGTGGGACGCCATTGGATTTGAAATCTAGTGGCTTTTCCCTCGTTTTCCCTCTCAAAACAGACATAGGAATCAGTTTTTGGGAGTTATAAGGAGAAAAAACAACCAGAAATAGCCAAAAATTATCGTTTGGAACGTTTTAAGTCAATTTCCTCACAGTGGCGCATCATGTGCCATCTCTCTTGAATTTTCCGCATCATGCGACAGTTCCAAAAAGAGCACTATTTCGATTTTAATCCAATAAATTCTCCATTTTCCATAATATTAGGCAAATAAAAGTGTTTCTAAATATTTTCTCAAATATACGGATTATATAAAGACATAATTAAAAATATATGTAAAATATTTTGAACAAAAACTCAAAAGAAAATTAAACAGTGATAAATATGGGTTGCCTCCCACAAAGCACTTAGTTTAATGTCGTCAGCACGACATTCCCAATCTTTATTCTGGGTGACCCAACATTTTAGTTTCCTTAAAAGCCGGTCTTTGACCATCAAAATATGGTTTCAATTTGTGCCCATTTATTTTAAATATCATTTCAGTCTTGGGATCTTCAATGTTAATTGCTCAATAAGGATAAACTTTTATAAGTCTGAATGAACCTTTCCACTTAAACTTCAGTTTCCGAGGAAACAATTTTAAACTTGTATTATATCATAAAACTTCAATATCCAGGTTTAGATTCCTTTTTTATTATTCTATTATCATGTCATTCTTTCATCTTTTCTTTATAAATCATCGCATTATCATAACATTCATTTTTAATTTCATCAAGCTCATTCAATTCCAATAATCTTTTCTCACCAATTTCTTTCAAATTAAAATCAAATTCTTTTATAACCTAATAAGCTTTATGCTCCAATTCTACTGGCAAATGAGAAGTCTTCACAAAAATTAATCTATAAGGAGACATTCCTATAGGTGTTTTATAAGTTGTTTTGTATGGCCATAATGTTGTATCTATTCTAGCATATCAATCCATTTTACTAGGATTAAAACTCTTTTCCAAAATTCTCTTAATTTCATGATTGGATATTTCTGCTAAACCATTAATCTGGGGATGATAAACAATTGCAATTTTATGCATTATATTATATTTTTCTACCAATCTTGCAATTTTTGCATTTCTAAAATGAGATCTATAGTTACTCTCGTCATTCCATATCTTGTTAAAATATTTTTAATTAATAATTTTGAAACACTCCGAGCATCACATCGAGGTAAAGTGATTGCTTCAATCTATTTTGAAACTTAATCCACTATAATCAATATATAAATATTTTCGAATGAAGGTAGAAATGGTCCCATAAAATCCAATCTCCATGCATCAAAAATTTCAATTTCTAAATTAAAATTTAGAGGCATTTCATTTCTGCTTCAAACATTACCTACTCTCTGACACCGATCACATGTTTTTATGTATATATTAACATGTCTAAATAGATTAGGCCAATAAAATCCATATTGCAAAATTTTATGAATAGTTCTTTCATTCCCAATATGACCTCCAAATTCAGAAACATGACATTTTTGGATAAATTCCTAAACTTCTCTATAAGGCACACATCGTCTCATTACTAAATCTTTGCATTGTTTATACAAATAAGGGTCATCCAAAAAATCTGATTTTGCATCATAAATGAATTTTTTTTCTTGTTGTTTTGTTAACACACAAGGTAAAATATCACTAACAATATAATTTACAATATCAGCATACCAAGGTATTTCCCATCCTTTTATAGCATAAAGTTGTTCATCAGAAAAACGTTAATTTCTTTTTCCATATCTAGTATTTCTTCCTATTTTAGCCTAGATAGATGATCAGTAATTTGATTATCAGTCCCTTTCCTATCGACTATCACAAAATAAAACTCTTGCATCAGAAGTACCTATCAAATTAATCTTGGTTTAGCATGCTTCTTTGGCATCAAATATTTAATGGTCGAATGGTCAGTATGCACTATAAATTTAGCTCCAATCAGATATGATCTAAACTTATCAAAAGCATATAAAATAGCTAATAAATCTCTTTCAGTGGTGGTGTAATTAATCTGAGCATTATTAAGAGTCTTACTACCATAGTATATAACTTTAAAAATCTTATCATATTTCTGCCCTAAAACAACTCTAATTATATAATCACTAACATCACACATTAATTCAAAAGGTTTCTCCCAATCAGGTGAAACATATATAGGAGTAGTGATCAATTTTTTTCTTAAAGTTTCAAAAGTTTTAAGTCAATCTTGGTTAAAGTCAAATTTTGTATCTTTTTCTAGAAGGTAGCATAAAGGTTTAGTAATTTTTGAAAAATCTTTGATGTACCACCTGTAAATCCAACATGTGCTAAAAAGCTCCTAACTCCTCTTACTATAGGTAGAGGTTGGTTTGATATAACCTGAATTTTTGCATGATCTACTTCCATGCCATTTTTTAAAATTTTATGCCCAAGCACAATTCCTCTTGCAACCATAAATTGACATTTCTTCCATTTTAATACAAGATTAGTCTTTTCACATCATTCTAGATCTTTCTCTAAATGATTTAGACATATTTCGAATGAAGTTACAAACACAGAAAAATCATCCATTTGGACTTCAATTCCTTCTTCAATTAAATCGTTAGAACTTGACATCATGCATCTTAGAAATTTTTTAGGTATATTAAATAATCCATAGGGCATTCACCGAAAAACAAAAGTTCCACAAGAACTTGTAAATGTTGTTTTCTTGTGATCTTCTAGAGAAATTGGTATTTGATGATAACCGGTCTATCCATCTAGAAAACAAAAATTTTTGTGCCAAGCTAACCTATCCAACATGTGGTCCAGAAAGGGTAAAGGAAAATGATCCTTCTTGGTTGCAGAATTTAATATTCTATAGAGTATGCAGATTCGCCAACCAGTGACTTGTCTTATTGATATTAATTCATTATGCTCATTTTTCATTACAGTCACACCTTTTTTCTTTGGAACACGGTGAATTGGACTTACCCAAGCACTTTCTAAAATAGGATAAATTATTCCAGCATCTAACCATTTTACAATTTCTTTCTTAACAACTTCTTTCATCATTGGATTTAATCTCCTTTGAGGATCAGCTCTTGGTTTATGTTGATCTTCTATAAAGATTCTATGCATAAAAATTAAAGGATTGATTTTTTTAATATCAGCTAATGTCCATCCAAAGGTGTTCTTACATCTGGTTAACATTTCCAATAATTGTTCTTCTTGTGCATTAGTCAATTCTGAGGATACTATAACAGGTAATGTAGATAAATCTCCTCTGAATGCATACTTTAAACGTGTAGGAAGTGTTTTTTATTTCAGTTTAAGAGGTTTCTCATTAGATGAAATTAGATTGTTGTTACTTTCTGTAGGATCTAACATCTCAAATTTCTTTAACATAATACAAATCTTCTTTACTCACTTCCATAAATTCATCTTGAATTTTATCCTCATCTTAATATCCCATATATTCCTTTTCAAATTCCTTTTTAAATTTTATATCCATTCTGAAGCATTCAATCTCTTACTCTTGTGTAGGGTACCTCATTGATTTTGCAATATCAAATGTGACCTCTTGATCACTAACTCTCATAGTTAGTTCTCTTATATGTACATCTATCAATGCTCTTCCAGTGGCAAGGAATAGTCTTCCTAAAATGATAGGAATTTCTTTATCTTCTTCCATAACTAATATAATAAAATCCACATGAAAGATAAATTTATCAACTTTTACCAGAACATCTTCTATAACTCCTTTAGGATAGGTAATCGAATGATCAACTAACTGAAGAGTTACAGCCATAGGTGAAATATCTCCTAAGCTCAACCTTTTGAAAATTGATAACGGCATAAGATTAATATTGGCTCCTAAATCACATAAAACTTTTCCATAAAATTATTCGCCAATAGAACAAGGAATTGTAAAACTTTTAGGATCTTTAAGTTTTTCAGGAAGTTTTTTTGAATTATAACGCTACACTCTTCACTGAGTTCAACAGTCTCATTATCTATAAATTTTCTTTTCTTATTAAGTATATCCTTCTTGAACTTCACATAGCTTGGAATATTTTTCCAAAGCTTTAAGAAATGGAATGTTTATTGTTAATTTTCTTTAATATTTCTAAAAATTTATAAAATTGGTTATGTCTATTTGTTTGCTTCAATCTTTGAGGAAAAGAAGGCGGTGCTGTTTCTATAGTGATTTTCATTGATTTAATAAGACATTCTGACTCAAAATGAAGATCTTCACCTGATTTTTCATTTTTCACCTCATCTTTTTCAAGTTCAACTTCTTCTTGAACTCTTCTTTCCAATTCTTTTGAGCTTCTAAGTTTAAAAACTTTAAATTTTTCTTTGTTCTGATCTTCAGGATTTACTTCAACATTACTAGACAATGCTCTTGATGGTCTATTGATGAGTGCGATAGCAATACATCCCAATTTATTTTCCATGTTTCTAATTGCAGCTCCTTAACTTTGTAATTGACTTCTTATTTGCAATATCAATTATTCCATTGATAACTTTTTCTCCTTCTTTTGCAAATTATTAAATCTTGGGGGATAGTAAGTTTTATAAGTTGGATTTCCTTGATTGTTGGAGTTTCTTAATGGGTTCACAGTATTGTTTCCCCATTAAAAAGTTACAACATTAGAGTTATTGTTGCTGCAACTAAAAGTTGGATGATTCATCTAACTGGGATTATAATAATTGGCATAAGGATTATTAGAACGATTATTTATTGCATTTAAGGTCTCATGTTGACCTCAATTTTGGTTAAGGTCGAGTTTCCTCCATAGTAGCCTAGGGTCTAGCCACAAGACTTTCATTTTGAATTTTCTTAAAGGACTAGAAAGGAACCCTCGCCTTTAGAAGTTCTAAACTCTTCTTTGGTTAACTTGAAGATCCACATATTGGTCCTGACCTTTAGCACTTGGTAGGTGAGATCAATATGAGGGAGCTCAAGGAAAGTTCCCATAGGACTGCTTGGCCTTAGGGTTGATGCTGGGTGTTGGTCTTGAGTTGGTGTATACCCTGTCACTCACTTGCACATTACTCTTCCACTCATAACCCTAAACCAAGACTTGTTGATTTTGATCCCTTAATCCTTTCGGAGACTCATGTAGTTGGTCCCCTTGACCCACTAGCCCTAAGCTATGGTCTAGCAAAGACCAGTACATGAAGGACCCAATGTAAAGAATCCCATTGGTCCATAGCTCAAATAGGGTGGTTGACACCTCAATTTCACCAAAACACTAAACTTAGCCTTTTGCCTCCCAAATCTACCCAATTTACCAAAACACCCCCACACCCCAAATTTGACCAAAATTCTCAATTTCACCTAAAATACCCAAATTTATTAAAAATCATTTAAAACTATTTTAAATCATGCAAATTGTCCACAACTTCCCAAATTTGCCCAATTTACCAAAATACTCTTAAATTTTCCAAAATTATAAAAATACCCTTGGTGGCCCAAACTTTCCCAAAACTTGCAAAATCATTGTAAATGTCCCCAAAACCAATTTGGACTCTTCGATTAAACCCAATTTGACAAATTTGACCCATTTTAACCAAAAGCCCCAAATTGCCTTTAAAGCCCCAAATTCCCCAAATTCACCCTAAATGTCCTCAATTTGATCCCAATTCCCTCCAATTTCAATTCTACATTTAAATCCATCATGATCAAACTCAATTCAAACCAAATCCACATCCAATTGACCCACATTTGAGTCCAATTTCAACCAGAACAAAAAAAGCCCCAACTTGGCCTAAAACCAAAATCTCACTCAACTGAACCCCCAAATCCTTCCAATTGTAAGATTTAGGCATCATAAACTCTTTAAAACATCTCCACACAACAAATTGAACCTTCAATTCGCCATGGTCAAGCCCCAATTTTACTCAAAACCAACTTGGACTAAAACTCCTGTTGACCTCACTTTTGGTTGAGGTTTAGTTTTTCCTCTTTAATAGCCTAAGGTCTAGCCATAGGACTTTCCTATTGACTATTCTTAGAAAACTAGGCATGGAACCCTCACCATTAGAAATTCTACACTCTTCTTTACTCAACTTGAAGTTCCACAAATTGGTCCTTACCTCTAGCACTTAGTAGGTAGGGTCACTGTGGGGAAACTCAAGATGAGTTACCATTAAAATTGCTTGACCTTAGGGATGACTTGGGTGTTGGTCTAGAGCTAAGGCACTCACTTGTAATCATTTATACTCACAATCACTCACTATTCTAAACCCGGAATTTCTAGGCTCTAGTCCCCTGATACTTTTAGGAGACTCATGTAGGTGGTCCCCTAAACGCACTAGCCCTAGGCTAGGGTTTGGCTAAAACCACTACAAAGAGGACTCAAAATGGGGTTTCCATTGGTCCATGACTTATTGATGATGGTTGGCACTCCAACTCTACCAATACACCCAACCTAGCCTGTTGCCCCTAAATTCCTCCGAATTACCTAGATACACTTGGGGCCCCAAATTTGGCCAAAATTTCCAAATCTACCCAAAATTCACAACTTGATTCAAAAATCATTTCGAACACCTTGAAAACACTAAAAACTACCCAAAATCACCAAAATTGGCCAAATTAGCAAAATACCCCTCCTTACCCCAAAATTCCAAAAATTCTAAAAGATCCCAAAAATTCCCAAAACCTCTGAAATATTTCCAATTTCATTTTTCTTGACTATCACATGACCCAATTTGACCATCTTTGATCAAAACCCCAAAATTGTCCTTTAAAGGCCCATATTTCCACAAATTACCTCAAAATGTCTATCCAATTGGTCTTAATTTCTCCTAGTTTCAATTCTAAACTCAAATTAACTCTTGATAAGACCAATATAGATCACATCCTAGCTCAATTGATCCATGATTTAAACCCAATTTTGAGCTAAACCAAAAACCCAATATTCGCCCTATGACTTGGTTCCACCAAATTGAACCCATAGCCTACTCAATAAGCCACAATTTGTGTTGAAAATTATTCATAACATCCCCATACATCAAAATTGATCTTCAATTTGCCTTGGTGAGACCTCAATTTCATTTGATTTTAACCTAAGTCTAAAAGCCCAAAATTTTCCCCAATTTGGCCATGTCTCAAAATCTCTCCAAATTGATGGCCTTAGCCCAAAATTTATACTTCATCCCTTCATAAAAAATCTTTAAAACATCTCCCTTGATCATTTGAACCATTCAATTTGGAGTTAGCCCAAGTCTAGCCCAACATAAACCCATGTCTAGCCCAACATGCCCAAATTGACCAAATTTCAAAAATCCCTTGAATTGACCTACCAATTGAACTCAAAATAACTTTAACACTTCACCAAAAATCTTCATAACAATCATCTTCACAGTATTGATTAAATAATTAGGTCAATTGACATGGCTAGCCTAGCCCAAACCCAAACTTTGATCACTTGAACCCACATTGAACCCATGCACTAAAAATGACCAAACCACCTCAAAGCAATCAAATTAGCTCCACCTCAGCCATTAGTTAGACCCTAACACTGAGCCAAAACCCATCAAACCACCTAAACTAAGCCATGGATCAAAGGTCCCCTAAATTAAGGGATTTCATGCCATATTTTCTTAAGCTTAGGATATTTTTGCCAAAACAAATCCTAAACACATTAAGTTGCTTTGAAAGATTCCCCTGGATACCCTGAGCACCTAGCCACCTCACCCTGCCATGGCCGGCCGGCCTAGTCACCCGAGAAGCTCAAAATTCATAGCCACCCCAATGGAACTTCACTAAAATCAAACCTAGAGGCCAGCTCAGCCAAATTAAATTGTAGAGCTCCTCTGCCCTCCACCTAAGCACCAGAATGCACCAAAACATCTACCCTGAGATCCACCCCATGACCATTTTTATAAAAACTCACATCCACTGCCATGGGAGGTGTGCTAAATCTTTTTTAGAGAGAGCTTCCCAAATTACTCACAGAGCTTCTTTGAGATCTTCACAGCCCAATCCAATCACTCCATTGCCTTGATTCCCCATGTGTAACCCTAATTTTGAGCTTGAAAATTAGGAAAAAAATAGGACATCCCAGAAAACTCAACCAAACTTAAATTGCTTGTGCCCACACCTTCACAACAGCAACAGAAGATAAAGCCCCATCAAATTACCCTCTGAAATAGCCTCTACAATAGTTCTAAACCAATGCCCAAAATTGGTCTTGATCAAAATCATACTTAGGCCTTACACCAAGACTAGAGGCTCAATATCTAGCCTCCTTGGATTAAGAAGAACATGTCAAGAACCTCTGATTAAAGCTTCACTTCTAAGAGACAAGATATCAAACTTCTCTTATTCTTGAGCCGAGTTGAACTCACCAATTTAATAAGATTTTAATGATCTACCCAGTCCTTGGTCATATCTTGGTGGGTCCCTATTAACTTGGTTATAGATGATTTTTTTGTTAAGCAAAACATATTAAGTTTAGTAGACCTCCGAGGTATCCAACAGATCTAGAGAAAGAAGCAAGTCCATGCTCCCTCTCACTGTCTGGTGAAAAGTCTTAAGCTCATTCAAACTTATTATATTGCTTAATAACTCGTCCTGTAAATAATTTTAATGCTCAGTGAACATTGATGTTTCAATTATCCCTAAGAGTAGGGTATTTATCACTTATAATTTAATTCGAGAATTATGTAGGTGAAGAACCTTAAAGGGGCACTTAATGTCATCAAGTTAGTTAGTCAACTTTTTAATTTAGGCTTGTAGTGTTTATAGGTGTTCAATTATAATTATGTTTACTTTTATAATCCTTATTTAATCAGATTTGATTTAGTTTAGGTCACTACTAAGCCCTATAGACTTTTGACAGATGTCTTAGTTATATTTTGAAAGAGATTGAATTTTTAGGTGATGATGATTCATTGTCAAAATTTTTAAAATTCAAATGAATCAATAAATAGGGGTATTAAATTGGTGAATTATTAACAACCAAAACCATACCCCTAAGTCTAGGATCATTTAAGTTTATAAACTCGCAAAGTTTGTTAATTTAAGGAAATTATAAATTTATCCTTTAATTAATAAAAATGAGATTGGTTTCTACCAATTAATTTCCTATGTTTCAATCATCCAAATATGTTGATTAGGATCAAAGGTTACCCATTTCCCTTTCTTGAATTATGCTTAAATGTTAATTAAGGCTAAATTTCTAAAATTACACTTTTTCCCCTAAGGCTCTATCACTTCATAATTTGTCAAATTTAATTCAAATGACTTTGGAATTTTTATCCCACCTCGCTCATGAGATAATTAAGACATCAGAGGAGAGAATATGATTTTTCAAAACTTAATTTAATGTAAATAATTATTTTAATGCAAAAAAAAGATTTTTTAAAGAAAATTCCATAACTTGACCAAGGGAAAGCCTAATCCCTTGAAATTTTTACTGGAGGTAGACTTAGTCTAGAGAAGCATTGGGACAAAATATCATGATTTATTGAGCAATATTTGAAAATTAAGAATTATTTTTATTTCTGGAGTATTTGTCAATTACAAAATATTTTGAATGTGGAAATTTTTTTTTTATAAATTTATTTAATATTTCTAAGGTCAGGGAAAGAAGAAAAACAACTTTCACATTTTTTTAATTTTTCTTTGAATTGTTAGAATTATTTTAGTGAAAATCCATTTTTAGCCTTTAGAAATTATCTTAAGCTTCAAAAATCAGTATCTTCACTTAGAAAATTAGGAAAAATATTCCAATTATTTCTAAGTACTTAGGAAACAATTTAGAACTTTTCCATGAATTTTATTATATTTTTCAATTTTTATTATTTTTTAATTATTTAAATATTGAAAATGGGCTTGAAAATGGAATTTTTATTTTAATTTTAAATCTATTTTTAAAAAAAATTCCTCTCATCACAGAGAACTCCCAAAACCAATTTTTATAATTTTTTGAGTTATTTTTTAATTGTTAAAAATCATTTTATTACCAAAAATGTTATTCAACATAGAAAAGCAATTTGAGTTATCAAATGAGCTATAAATATTTTAAAATTTTTATGGGGAGTTTTCTAAACTTTAAGTCACAGCATAGATTAAAAATTAAGTCATTTAGATGTTTGTATTTCCCAAAATTAATTTTCTTTGTGCTTTCAGGTTGGTGGAAATTAAGTGTATCATCAATGACTTAACCCATGAAATACTTTCTAAAGGGAAGCCTTCCAAAATTTTCTTGGAATTTTCTAAGCTACATGCTAATTATTATGATTAATTTATGCAAATAATAGACATAAACTTGGAAAATATGGATCTCTCTCTAGAGATATCCTCTTACTTTTGAAAAATCAGAAAATGTTCCCCAATACAGAGGCAACAACTTACCAAAATTTCAAGTCATGATGAAATGTGTATATGCATGGAGAATTAAAAGACTCAAAATAGTGTTTAGTTAATCAAAAACAAAATATGCATCAAATAAATTTCAAACCATTTCTACATTGTTCTCCTCTGTTCACTAAGCATCTCAGATATGCCATGAATTTGGAAATACCATGAATTTGGAATCCTTTTTAATTGATGTAGAGAAGGGCTGACACCTACCTGAGAGATTAGAAATAAAGCGTCTCAAAAATGCCAACTTACCTTAGAAGGAACGTAGTTGTTTTAAGGTTTTAGGAGGAGGCATTTCCAAGATATCTTTAATCTTAATTGGGTCGATCTCAATTCCCCGATGATGGACAACGAATCCTAGAAACTTCCAGGAGGTAACACCAAAGGCGCACTTTAAGGGATTCATTTTAAGGTCATATCATCGTATCTATTTGAACACGATCCTCAAATTGTACAAATGGTTTATTTTTCATTTACTTTTGATGAACAAATCATCCACATAGTATTCCACGTGATAGTGAATGAGATCATCAAAAATTTTTGTCATTACATGTTGTTATGTTACTCCGGCGTTCTTTAGGCTAAACGTCATCAACTGTGTAGCAAAAAATTACAATTGGCATTCTGAAGGCTGTGAGTGTTGCATCCTCAGGAGCCATCTTGATTTGGTTGTATCCTGATGATTTGTCCATGAAGGAGAAAATTTCATGTGTTGAAGTAATATATACAATCATTTCTGGTATTGATAGTGAAACTCGTCTTTTGGACATGCCTTGTTTAAATCCCTGAAGTCTACACAAACACGGATTTGCCCATTTTTCTTCTTGAATGGAACAATGTTAGCCAACCACATGGCGTTTTGTTCTTCTTTTAAGAAGTTAGCGTCTATTAATTTCTTCATCTCAGCGATGACTTGTTGCTCTATTTTGAGGCACATTCTTCTTGGAGCTTGTTTTATTGGGGTTACATTCTCGTCCACCCTGAGTTTATGGACTGCAACCTCTGCTGACAGTACTGGCATTTCATCATAACTCCATGCGAAGCAATCTTTGAATTCTGTTAATAATTTGATCAATTCCAAAGATTCTTCATTGTTGAGTGGAGAACATATAAATGTAAGCCAGGGTTGCTCTTCAGTCCCAAGGTTGATTTCTTTCAACTCATCAACAGTTGACATGATTTCTTCGTTAAATTCTGGCAGAGCATCTTCTATTAGTTGATCAGTAGAGTCATTCTCTATATCGAGGTAATCCTTTTTCGATTTACTCGCAACAACCATGCAAAATTTTGAATCATCTACTGGCTCGACTATACCAAATTCGAGATCCTTTTTGAGTTGGGAGTTTGACTTTTAACACTCCATAACTTTTCAAAAAGTTGTAATTTATCTTTTGAAATTTTCTTTGGCACATATCTCTATTGAATTAATTTTGGTACACAAGGAGAAAAGTAACCAAAAGGTAATTTCATTAATTCATTAGAATCATCATCCAAGTTGACATGATTTTCAAGATTGGTAGAAATAAAAGCACGGTAAAATTTGATCATCTTTGAACAAGGACTACCGACTTCCTTGACCTATAAAATCTCAACCTTTTGAGGGAGGATAGGAGCAAGGGTCATAGCATTCACATAGTGGTTTATCCAATCATACAATGTCTCGTATTCACTTTTCTTGGAATCTTCTAAGGATATCTTGTATTGAGGTTTCTTCTATTTTGTCATCATTATTTCTTCTTTAAAACTATCCTCATCACCAATGTTGATGGTTGGCCTAGTCCGTTCAATGATTAAGTTGGTTCTTGCCCGTCCACATCCCCGTCCTCGACCTCGAATGCGCGAACTAAAAGAACCTCCACCAATTTATTGCAAAAGAGTTATGGAAGATCGTTGAAGCGGAGTTGAATGGCCTTGCCATTGTACTTCTTCTGAATCCTTACTTTTGTTTGTCATAGTTTCACGGAGAAAACAGTTTTCTTCGAAGGCACGTAGTTGTCAGCATCTTCATGAATTCCAACTTTATGAACTAAAAATGGTTTTAGATCTCCCTTGATTCAATTTTCTTGTCCTTATTTGTAGTACTTGATGCGTTGATGTAGAGATAATGAAACCATGTTGTTTTCATGAATCCACGGTTGACCAAGTAGAGCATTGAAAAAGGACTTGGTGTCGATGATATGGAATTTAGCGGTTGTTACTAGTTCTCCAACCTTCATGAGCAAAGTAATCGATCCAATGGCTCTTTCTCCCTTTTGGTTGAATCATCATAGCATTATTTTATTAATTGTAAGCTCTTGAACTTTGATGTCCAAATAGGCCAATGTCCGTAGGCTCATCAAGTTGAGTGATACTCCAGGATCTACTAAATCTCTGGACAACACAAATTTGACTATGTTAACGGAGAGGTTGAGTGGTCGGTTGCGGTCGGTGGTACTAAGCAGTAAATCTTCATCTATGAAGGTTATGTCAGGCTATTCTCTCAATGAACAAACTTGATCCAAGGATGTGCTGGCCAGCTGAGTTAAGAAAATCTCTTGGTCAAGCAAGGTTGTAACCAGAGCTTGTCTCATCTACAAGATCAGAGCGTCGTAGATGCTTAATCAGGTTGGCAGCTTCCTAAGATGAGCTAGCACATTGTAATCCACTTTATTTGGTCCTCTAATTTTCAATTGGTTTTGTGGTTCTTCCACTGGTGGGGGTGGAGGTAGCTCTTCTCGAGTTACTATTTGTTTTTCATTATCTGTCAGAGTTATTCTTGGGGGTAATACTCTCCCACTTCTTAAGTTCACTTTTTTAATTTCTTCTTCTTGAGATATCATTGTTGAATCTTTCAGAGTTTCTTCTTTGTCGAAAAGATCTAGGTTGAATCTTCCAGTGAAAACGGTGCACCCTGGCGCTAGGGATTGGTTCCTCACTCCCGGTGCTATCGTAGCTAGTATCGTTGATGTCTTCTTTGGTCTTCACAATGAGTTCATCGGACTCAAGTATGATTTGAGGATCATTGTGGGAATCTATATTGAGGCTATATTGGTCATTATCGATTATGTTATCACTAGAAACAGTTAAAATGTAGCCCAAATCATGATCATTATATTCAAATGACCCCGGAGGGGCAAAAAGAAAATCATACAAAGTCAGGGCTTCGTGGATTTTCTTCCCCGAATCTGAGATAACCAATCTAGTAGAGGCAGCCCCTATCCTACCTCCTGTGCCATCAATCTTTGTAGTGGTATTATTCTTCTTTTTTTTTTCTTTAATGACTGATTCCTGGATACTATTAATATGCATAGTACAACAATAATTCAGATTATATTTCACTTATATTTCCCAACTTTGCAACAAAACCAAAAACTTGATCCTGAAGAAAAATAAGAATTTAAATTTTAATTTATATATATTAAGATACTACGCAAGTATACGTATCGTTATGAAGTAATATAGGACTTTGTGATTAAGACCTGGATATCTAACCCACATGGAGAATACGCAATATGCACTATTGAACAACAAACTTTTTATTTGTAATAAAAAAATAATTATCAAAACTAAAGATGATTTTTGTAGTAATGAAAATTTAAATATTTTTGATATTTTTAATATTTTGATCGAACAATAACAATTTAAAAAGATAACTACAGTTTTTTGTAGAAGAAAAGCACTAAATATGAAAATATCTTTCTTCTTGTTATGAATTAGTGATAAGTATAGAAATTTTGTTGGGAAAGTATGCAAATAGTGTTGTGTCAAATAGGAGCAATAATATTCTTTACCCTTACTAGAGATGATATAAAGAACATTGGCTAAGTTTGAGTAGTACTGAAGACCAGCTAGGCAGGGAAGATACTAGCTCTCACTCTACAGTTCCCTCGATTCCCTCCACCTGGGGGCTAACATTCTCGTACCATAACCTAAAACAATAAACCAAGTATGGGGCTTTAACCTGTCACTTTAAAGTCCTCTAACTCTATACCCATCAATGAATATTTTTCTATTTATTTGCACTCAATCATATGAACTACATTCTCATTCATATAACCTCATGTGATTCTTATATTTATTTGCACTCAATCATATGAACTACAATCTCATTCATACAACCTCATGTGATTCTTTTCAATTGTTGACTGAGACAATACCAACCCGGTTCTTACATTTTCTCATAAAAAATTTAACATCTGGATTGGCCAAATCAAGAAGTAAATGAAATGCATGGATTTAAATCATCACAA
>JXCR01136169.1:6932-20251 GCA_002079205.1 Phalaenopsis hybrid cultivar | reverse complement strand
TCAACATTACAAGCATTTGTCACACCATTTTGAGTTGTCTACAGAAAAACTATATTTTTGTTATACCTGTATATTGAGAACTTATTTTATCATAAATAGGTTTATTAAAAAATTGCCTATTTACTGTAGAACTACTCTATTACTTAAAAATACCAGGGATAAAATATTACAGAATTGAAGTTAAAATTAAATAGAGGACTCCAAAATAAAAGTTCAAAAACTAAAAAAATATTTTGGAAGCTAGAGCAAGTCATAAAAACAAAAGCACTTTTTTAAAAGTGAAACAGGTTTACACTGAATTCAAGCATGATATATCTATTGAGCTCAAAGGCCCACTTTCATAACTTAGGCGCTCTAAAATGTGATGGAAGTAATGACGCAAGTATAAACTCCATGCATGATGTACATGGTATATAAATCTCTACATTTCGCCATGCTTTGTTTACCCACCCAGATAATTCCAATTGGAAAACGTCCAAAAGAACATGAAAGCATTATGCTGGAGGAATCATAATGGCATCCACAAAAAGATGGCAAGTCTCATGATGATAATGGCTAAGCCATAAGTCAGCCATCATCATTGCAGTGAATATGTTTGGTCAAGTTAATTAGTTTCCATCTCTCTAAGAGGCTGAGAGACATTAGTTTAAGTTTTGTTAAATATATTGGTTTAAGACAATGCTTCAGGCTTTCCCTAAATGCTTCACGATCTCTCCAATACTATTTTATTGATTGACCAAAATTCTACTTCTTACTTCTATTGCTACTTGTTGAATCTCTCTCCCAATAAAGAGGCAGGATGATACAACCATATATATTGACTCGCCATTTCGACAGTTCAGCTCAAACGGATTTAATTTCTCATAAGATGATCATAATGAAGTCAGAACAGGCTATAAAAAGTTGAATCACACCAGTTTTTCAGGTTTTTTTAGACNTAATGAAGTCAGAACAGGCTATAAAAAGTTGAATCACACCAGTTTTTCAGGTTTTTTTAGACACATGATTAGCTTTAGCTGAATTTTGCTACTTTGTTTTCACATTAAAATGTAATAAAAAAAAGCATGTTTTTTTTTCCTTAATTTAGGGTTACTTTTAATTTAGAAATAGGATTATTATTACATGGAAATCTAGACTAGTAAATGAATGAAATTTGAACTTCTTAAAACCACTAATTGCTTCTTTCCTTTGATCCAATTTGAATACGCAAATCATGCAGAGTTATGTAGTGATGCTCTACCACCTTTCCTCTCAAATTGCATTCACTGAAGTATCTTCTTCGAGATTTTTCAAGAAGCATCCTTCACCCATAACTTCCACAAATAACCATAATAGACTTAGGAGCAACTTCCATAAGAAAAACACTTCAACTAAATAACCTTCCTATATACCTTGCCTAGTAAATCAAAATATACAACTTATGGAACCTTACCTACTATTGTATATAAAACCTTCATTATCACCANTTCCATAAGAAAAACACTTCAACTAAATAACCTTCCTATATACCTTGCCTAGTAAATCAAAATATACAACTGATGGAACCTTACCTACTATTGTATATAAAACCTTCATTATCACCAGTTCTCCAGGTACTCCTATTATTCATTCAAAATTCAATTTTTAGCTTGGATTACTCAAAAAAAATTTTTTTATTCTACCCATTGTTTATTTAAAATTTTAACCACGAGAAGGAGCCGGCTGCTTAACAACCATCTTCCTAATAACTTTATTTCTATTTAANACCAGTTCTCCAGGTACTTGTATTATTCATTCAAAATTCAATTTTTAGCTTGGATTGCTCAAAACTTTTTTTTTTATTCTACCCATTGTTTATTTAAAAATTTAACCACGAGAAGGAGCCGGCTCCTTACAACCATCTTCCTAACAACTTTATTTCTATTTACAAATTTTTGTTATCTCAAAAAGCCTTCCTCAATAAAATAAAGGGGCATTTACATNTTCCATAAGAAAAACACTTCAACTAAATAACCTTCCTATATACCTTGCCTAGTAAATCAAAATATACAACTGTTGGAACCTTACCTACTATTGTATATAAAACCTTCATTATCACCTGTTCTCCAGGTACTTGTATTATTCATTCAAAATTCAATTTTTAGCTTGGATTGCTCAAAACTTTTTTTATTCTACCCATTGTTTATTTAAAAATTTAACCACGAGAAGGAGCCGGCTGCTTACAACCATCTTCCTAACAACTTTATTTCTATTTACAAATTTTTGTTATCTAAAAAAGCCTTACTCAATAAAATAAAGGGGCATTTACACACATAACATTCAGTTCCTATCTATTTATATATCTAACACCTAAAGTTTACTTTTTAAATTTTATACCACCCAAATCTTTCATATCATATCAAAAATTCCTCTATTTTAACTTTTTAAAAAATGAAATACACCTTTTCATGGAAAGATGGGATATCATGCATATAAAAATTGAAGTGTAGGTGTTAGATATGTAAGTAAATAGGAATTAATAAGTGGAATATATGTTAATATTCCTAAAATAAATAAAATCAAGACTGCAAGTACTATTTAAGAAGAATTTAAAAATAAAATAGAAAAAATCCATGATTCAAGAGATGAGATCCTTGNTATATCTAACACCTAAAGTTTACTTTTTAAAATTTATACCACCCAAATCTTTCATATCATATCAAAAATTCCACTATTTTAACTTTTTAAAAAATGAAATACACCTTTTCATGGAAAGATGAGATATCATGCATATAAAAATTGAAGTTTAGGTGTTAGATATGTAAGTAAATAGGAATTAAGTGGAATATATGTTAATATTCCTAAAATAAATAAAATCATGACTGCAAGTACTATTTAAGAAGCATTTAAAAATAAAATAGAAAAAATCCATGATTCAAGAGATGAGATCCTTAAAAAAAAAACAAACTAAGGAGATGATAGATTAAAAAACAAAAAAAAATAATAAGTTGAAAAAAATAGGTATACACTGCCGAACATAACGCAAATTGGATACTCAAAAGGAATACAACTAGACTCATTACAAAATGATATAGCTAGACCTATGGAATTAATTATTAAAAAAATTTTGCGCTAGTCACAAAGCTAAATACAAATCAAATATTTTCCATGACAACTGTCATTGCCGATCGCAAGCCCGAAAGTGAAAGGTGGAGGGTTATGTTAGGTAGTCGGCAGCCAACGTAAAATTTGTCAAAATAAAATCATGACATGAATCATTTTGAACATTGTGTAAGTGTTAGGGCGTCTCATGGAAGCGATGCATTGTATGGCCTGAATACAGTGAATAGTGTGCAAGGGCCGCTACACCGGCGTTGAGGTGTAGTGTCAAATTAGGATAGAATCTTAGAACAGTGTGCGGGTAAAGAAATTAGTTCATGAAATTAATATTAGGACAGAATCTTGGAATATAGATACTCTCAGTGGTAAATTAATGGAATTAGTTGATATTATAATGCATAGAAAGATTAATATCTTATGTATTCAAGAAATTAAATGGGTTTGAGAAAATGCTAAGGAGATTGATAACTTAAGTTTTAAACTTTGGCATTCTGGAAAAATTTACACTAGAAATGGTGTAGGTGTAATTATAGATAAAAGTTTGAAAGATAATGTTGTAAAAATTAATAGAGTTGGAGATAGAATTGTAGCCCTTAAGATTATTATTGATACTAAGATTTTAAATATTATAAGTGTCTATGCTCCACAAGAAGGTTCAGTTATAGGGTCTAAAGATAAATTTTGGAATGACTTAGAAAATTTAATATAAATGATACTTCTTGGAGGAGATTTAAAAGGAAATTTCGGTAGAGTGGTAGAAAATTTCAAAAATATTCATGATGGCTACGGTTTTGGATTTACTAACGAAAAAAGTAGAGCTTTTTTAGATTTTGCTTTCACGTATGATTTTGTTATTACTAACACTTTATTCAAAAAAAGAGATGAGCAACTTATTACTTATAAGAATGGATCTAATAAAACACAAATTGATTATTTTCTTATGAGAAGAATAGATCGCCATAATTGCAAAGAATGTAAGGTCATTCCAAGTGAGGATTTAAGTACCCAGCATCGATTATTAATTCTAGATTTTAAGATGAAAAGACGTAAAATAAAGAATACTAGGACTTGTCATCGTAGAATTACATGGAGAAACCTAAAAGAACAAATGAAATTATTTTTATGAGTAAAATTCAAGATTTCAAAATTTGGGATATTCATGAAGAAGCAAATGCTAAGTGGGATAAAGTAACAAACACTATTAAACAAGTAGTAAAATATGTACTTAGAGAATCAAAAGAAAAATTTTAT
Organism: Phalaenopsis hybrid cultivar; assembly: GCA_002079205.1. NCBI lineage: Eukaryota > Viridiplantae > Streptophyta > Magnoliopsida > Asparagales > Orchidaceae > Phalaenopsis > Phalaenopsis hybrid cultivar. The sequence goes on along the minus strand of JXCR01136169.1, from coordinate 15,922 downwards.
ATAAATAAAAATAGTTAGTGGTGGAATAATAATGTGCAAGAAAAGATAAAATATAAGAAGATATGTTATAAAAATTGGTTTAAATGTAAAAGCTTAAAGAACTGAAAAAAATATCAAACGGCATGCAGAGAGTCTAAAAGAACAATCTGTGAATCTAAAAATTATGTTTTTAGTGATCTTTATAGCAGATTAGATACTAAGGAGGGTGAAAAATATATGTATGAACTAGCCAAACATAAAGAAAAGAAAAGTAAAGATTTAGCTCAAGAAAAGAGTATTAAAGATGAAAATCAAAAAGTGTTTCTCTTAGAAAAAGAAATTCAACAAAGGTGGATGAGCTATTTTGATAAACTTTTTAATGAAGCTTCTGAAAATAAGATCGACCTTAGTGATCTTAATATCATTAATAATAATAAATCATTTTATTTTTATCGTCGGATTAATAAAAAAGAAGTTTATGAGACTTTAAAGAAAATTAAGGGAGAAAAGTCTGTAGGACGTGATGATATCCCAATTGGAGTGTGGAAATTTTTAGGAGATTTGTGAGTTTCTTGGCATGCTAAATTCTTTAATATTGTTTTAAAAACTAAAAAGATGTCTGCGGAGTGGGGAAGAGTATTTTGGTCCCCACTTTTAAGATTAAAGGAGATGCACAAGAGTGTACAAATTATACAGGAATTAAGTTGATGTGTCATACTTTAAAATTATGGAAGAGGGTAATTAAACATAAGTTAAGACGTATTACAAAAATTTCTCATAATCAATTTAGATTTATGACGGGCAGGTCTACTACGGAAGTTATAAATTTATTGAGAGANCGAACATAATGCAAATTGGATACTCAAAAGGAATACAACTAGACTCATTACAAAATGATATGCCTAGACCTATGGAATTAATTATTAAAAAAATTTTGCACTAGTCACAAAGCTAAATACAAATCAGATATTTTCCATGACAACTGCCATTGCCGATCTCAAGCCCGGAAGTGAAAGGTGGAGGGTTATGTTAGGTAGTCGGTAGCCAACGTAAAATTTGTCAAAATAAAATCATGGCATGAATCATTTTGAACATTGTGTAAGTGTTAGGCGTCTCATGGAAGCGATGCATTGTATGGCCTGAATACAGTGAATAGTGTGCAAGGGCCACTACACCGGCGTCGGGGTGTAATGTCAAATTAGGATAGAATCTTAGAACAGTGTGCTGGTAAAGAAGTTAGTTCATGAAACTAATATTAGGATAGAATCTTGGAATATACTCTCAGTGGTAAATTAATAGAATTAGTTGATATTATGATGCATAGAAAGATTAATATCTTATGTATTCAAGAAATTAAATGGGTTGGAGAAAATGCTAAGGAGATTGATAACTTAAGTTTTAAACTTTGGCATTCTGGGAAAATTCACACTAGAAATGGTGTAGGTGTAATTATAGATAAAAGTTTAAAAGATAATGTTGTAAAAATTAATAGAGTTAGAGATAGAATTATAGCCCTTAAGATTATTATTGATACTAAGATTTTTAATATTATAAGTGTCTATGTTCCACAAGAAGGTTCAGTTAAAGGGTCTAAAGATAAATTTTGGAATGACTTAGAAAATTTAATACAAATGATACTTCTTGAAGGAGATTTAAATGGACATGTCGGTAGAGTGGTAGAAGATTTCAGAAATATTCATGATGGTTACGGTTTTGGAGTAACTAATGAAGAAGAATTTAAATGGACATGTCGGTAGAGTGGTAGAAGATTTCAGAAATATTCATGATGGCTACGGTCTTGGATTTACTAATGAAAAAAGTAGAGCTATTTTAGATTTTGCTTACACGTGTGATTTTGTTATTACTAACACTTTATTCAAAAAAAGAGATGAGCAGTACTTATAAGAATGGATCTAATAAAACACAAATTGATTATTTTCTTATGAGAAGAAGAGATCGCCATAATTGCAAAGAATGTAAGGTCATTCCAAGTGAGCATTTAAGTACCCAGCATCGATTATTAATTCTAGATTTTAAAATGAAAAGATGTAAAATAAAGAATACTAGGACTTGTCATCGTAGAATTACATGGAGAAACCTAAAAGACACAAATAAAATTATTTTTATGAGTAAAATTCAAGATTTCAAAATTTGGGATATTCATTAAGAAGCGAATGCTAAGTGGGATAAAGTAACAAACACTATTAAACAAGTAGTAAAAGATGTACTTAGAGAATCAAAAGAAAAATTTTATATAAATAAAAATAGTTAGTGGTAGAATAATAATGTGCAAGAAAAGATAAAATATAAGAAGATATGTTATAAAAATTGGTTTAAATGTAAAAGCTTAAAGAACTGAAAAAAATATTAAACGGCCTGCAGAGAGTCTAAAAGAACAATCTGTGAATCTAAAAATTATGTTTTTAGTGATCTTTATAGCAGATTAGATACTAAGGAGGGTGAAAAATATATGTATGAACTAGCCAAACATAAAGAAAAGAAAAGTAAAGATTTAGCTCAAGAAAAGAGTATTAAAGATGAAAATCAAAAAGTGTTTCTCTTAGAAAAAGAAATTCAACAAAGGTGGATGAGTTATTTTGATAAACTTTTTAATGAAGTTTCTGAAAATATGATCAGCCTTAGTGATCTTAATATCATTAATAATAATAAAACTTATTTTTATCATCGGATTAATAAAAAAGAAGTTTAGGAGGCTTTAAAGAAAATTAAGGGTGAAAAGTCTGTAGGACCTGATGATATCCCAATTGGAGTGTGGAAATTTTTAGGAGAATTGGGAGTTTCTTGGCATGCTAAATTCTTTAATATTGTTTTAAAAACTAAAAATATGTCTGCGGAGTGGAGGAAGAGTATTTTGGTCCCCACTTTTAAGATTAAAGGAGATGCACAAGAGTGTACAAATTATACAGGAATTAAGTTGATGTGTCATACTTTAAAATTATGGAAGAGGGTAATTAAACATAAGTTAAGACGTATTACAAAGATTTCTCATAATCAATTTAGATTTATGACAGGCAGGTCTACTATGGAAGTTATAAATTTATTGAGAGGTTTGATGGAGAAGTTCAAAAATATAAAAGAGGATTTACATTTGATTTTTATTGATTCAGAAAAATCTTACAATAAGATTCCAAGAGAAATCCTTTGTACAGTTCTTGAGAAGAAAGGTGTAGATATGACTTATATTCGAGTCATTAAAGATATGTATACTAGAGTCGTTACTTGTGTTCAAACTGAAGGAGGATTAAGCAATTATTTTCCTAGTTTTGTTGGATTACATCAAGGATTGGTGTTAAGCCCATATCTTTTTACTTTGATTATGGATGATCTTACTAGACATTTATAGGAGGATGTACCTTGGTGTATGTTTTTTGCTAATGATATCCTTCTCGTGGATAAAACAAGAGAAAAAGCCTACGAAAAACTTGAATTATGGACGTCTACATGGAGTCTAAAGGCCTTCATTTGAGTAGAACTAAAACTGAATACATGGAATGTAATTTTAGTAGCAGTAGCTCTAATGACAGAAGTGTAGCTTTGAGTGATCAAATTATTAATAGAAGTGAACGATTAAGATATCTTGGGTCTGTTGTTCAAAGCGATGGTGATATAGATGAGGATGTTAATAGTAGAATTCAAGTTGGTTGATTGAAGTTGAGGAATGCTTCAAGTATTTTGTGTGATAGAAAAGTTTCTTAGACTGAAAGGAAAATTTTATAAGACGGTGGTGAGACCTGCAATACTCTATGGCGTTGAATGTTGGTCTTTAAAAGAGAAGTTTAATACTAAGTTAAGTGTTGCCGAGATGAGACTAATTAGGTGAATGAGTGGCTTTACAATTAGAGACAAAAATGCGAAATGAATATCTTTGTGATAGGGTTGGTATAACTCCAGTGACGGACAAAATTAGAGAGAGTCGTCTGAGATGGTTTGGTCACATTAAGCATCGACCATCTGATGATCCGATTAGAAGAGTAAATGTTTTAGATTTGAATTATGTTAAAAAAAGCAGAGGTAGACCTAGGAAGACTTGGGCTTATTGCTTAAAAATGATCTTAATTTACTAGAACTAAATGAAAATATGACACTAAATAGGACGCAATGGTGAAAATGATCTTAATTTATTAGAACTAAATGAAAATATGACACTAAATAGGACGCAATGGAGAACAAGGATTCATGTAGCCGACCCCACGTAGTGGGATTAAGGTTTTGTTGTTGTTGTTGTTGGTGGTGGTGGTGGTGGTGAACTTCCACTAATTTTTAATCATGCTCTCAATTATAACCATTTATCCATATCAAACAATGCCTTATATAGACTCCAACAATCGTTAAGAGCATAGTTTGAAGAATTCACATAAGACTTGTAAAGTGTAACAGCCGGTAAAATAATAATGATAATCATAATTTGAATTTGTTGCGCCAGTAGACAAAACCAATGAGCAAGTTCCGCTAATAGAAGGAATGAGGGTTTCAAAACAATAAGCAAACAGTCGAACAGACAAATGAGGCTCAATCTCAAGCAAACAAAGAGTGAGGACGACCAAGCCAGCAGAAGAGATGAGACAGGGAGTCCGTGTCAAAACCGGAGGAGGAAACCAACTTCTAGTGTGTGAGGGAGATGAAGCCAACAAGAAGCAGGAAAGAACAAAATAAATGACAACGAGAGCGGAAAAGGTGCGTTCACACACACGAGACAAAATAATGATGAGGAAAAAATTGAAGAGGAGAGAAAAATATTAAGTTTAGGGTTTATTTTCAATTCTGAATTCTTTAATTTATTTTGAATTTATTTGAATAGTAATATTGAATTTTACTAAATAGTAAAATTCTATAGAATTTGATTTGGAAGTAAAAATAAAAAAACATAAGAGATGAAAAGATAGAAAGAAACAAAGTTTAAAGTATGAAACCAAATCAAAAATATTTTAAATTTTATTTATTGAAAATTTTCAAATATTAGTTTAGGAATTTGAAATATGGGTACTCTCATAGATATATCAATGGAATTAGTATATATTAGTTTCATACGAAGATAAATAAATTTTGCATTAAAAAAACTAAGCGACTGTTTGGCGCGGCATTTTCCCAACTTATCTGTTTTGAAAACGAGGGCGATGCATTTGGTTTTCACGTTCGGTGGGCGTTTGGCGATACATGCGGCTCGAATAATATTATATGTCGATCACGGGTTCGATCCCGGGGCCCAGCATTTGGATTTAAACTTTACTTACTTGCCCCAGTCATCGTGTTTGCCCCTCCCGTGACCTAGGTGTTTTCAATCCTTTTCTCCGCCCTCATCCCGCCTCTCTCAAGCGTCTGATGCATCTCTCTCGACTATGTGTTGCTTTTCTCTTCCTCCTCCCCTCTGCAATTCGTAATTGCAGTGTTTTGTAAGTAATTTTCGTAGTTGTTCTTGCAATCCGTAACAGTGTTGGTTTTTTTATTTTTGATGGAATAGGTTTTTGTGCGTAGTATCATGCTTAACCTATGGATAATTACGATGGAACGGTTTTTCTGTGATTATTTGATCAATGTTGGATATCTCTTACGGATGGGCTATCTGAAGTCATTTCCAGATACCAAATTTCACGTTTCAGATTTCGAGCGATCAAGCGGTATTGCCCGTGGAATAAAAGAAATGTTTAACAAACACACTCATCCGAATGTGATGTGATTGAAGAACATTTGGGGTGTGGAAGAAAAAATGGGCCCACCTACGTGATATACCGGCATACCCGTTTTCTAAACAAGTACATATTGTGGTGGCCACGATGGTGCTCCACAACTATATTCAACGGCATTACTCTCAATCGGATCCAAACTTCAGTATGGCTGACGAAAACAAGATGCAGGTCCCGCCTTAAGCAGTTGAATTTCACGTTGAAGAGTATATACCACTGGCAGAGAGGGAGTCACCGAAATTTGAAACCCAAGATGGCAAAGGTGCAGCGGAAATGGCAGCTTTAAGAGAGTGGATCACAAATGCTATCGTTGGATGTTTACTAGTCATTTCATCTTTATTTTCTAGATTCTATGTTTTTTTTTTATGTTTGTTGTATTTATGTTACTTTTGATTTTATATTATTCACATGTTTGAAAGAGCTTTTCTTCATTTATTTTTTTTTTGGTTCGTAAGGTTCAAGATGAGACGTATGATGACTGTTTCATCTATTTTCTTTACTGCTTTGTATTAGTTTTTTGTTTCTGTAGTATTGAATATATTGTCAAGACAGTTATGTTACAAACAACATTATTTAACTAGGGCAAAATGATCATTTATCCATAAATAGCTACAAATCAATTATTTTCAAACAGCTTTCCCAAACAGTCAGTCAGCTTATCCAGATAAGCTGCTAATCAACAGCTTATCCTGATAAGCTTCTTATCAGCAGATTATTCAATAAGTTGCAGCAGCCCCAATCATACCCTAAATGGGTTGGAGAGAAAACTAAAGAGTCTAATAGCTTAGGTTTTTAAACTTTAATATTCAGTAAGAAGTCGTACAAGAAATGGTACATGTATAATTATAAATAAGAGTTTGAAAGATAATATTATAAAAATTAATAGAATTTGAAATAGAATTATAATTCTAAATATTTGTTGTTGATTCAAGATTCTTAACATTATAAGTGTTTATGCTCTCTAAATAGGTTTAGATATATATTCAAGAGAAAAATTTTGGAATGACCTAGAAGATACATATAGTACATGTTGAAGAAAAAATTTTATTGATGGAGATTTAAAAAGACATATTGGTAAAGAGGTAGAATACTTTAGAAAATTTTATGGTAGTNATGTTTCAGATTTCGAGCGATCAAGCGGTATTGCCCGTGGAATAAAAGAAATGTTTAACAAACACACTCATCTGAATGCGATTTGATTGAAGAACATTTGGGGTGTGGAAGAAAAAATGGGCCAACCAACGTGATATACGGGCATACCCGTTTTCTAAACAAGTACATATTGTGGTGGTCACGATGGCGCTCCACAACTATATTCAACGGCATTACTCTCAATCGGATCCAAACTTCAGTATGGCTGACGAAGACCAGATGCAGGTCCCGCCTTAAGCATTTGAATTTCACGTTGGAGAGTATATACCACTAGCAGAGAGGGAGTCACCGAAATTTGAAACCCAGGATGGCGAAGGTGCAGCGAAAATGGCAGCTTTAAGAGAGTGGATCACAAATGTTATCGTTGGATGTTTACTGGTCATTTCATCTTTATTTTCTAGATTCTATGTTTTTTTTAATGTTTGTTGTATCTATGTTACTTTTGATTTTATATTATTCGCATTTTTGAAATGAGTTTTTCTTCATTTCTTTTTTTTTTTGTTCGTAAGGTTCAAGATGAGACATGAGGACTGTTTCATCTATTTTTTTTACTGTTTTGTATTAGTTTTCTGTTTCTGCAATATTGAATATATTGTCAAGACAGTTCTGTTACAAACAACATTATTTAACTAGGGCAAAATGATCATTTATCCACAAATAGCTACAAATCAATTATTTTCAAACAGCTTTCCCAAACAGTCAGTCAGTTTATCCAGATAAGCTGCTAATCAACAGTTTATCCTGATAAGTTTTTTATCAGTAGATTATTTAATAAGTTGCAGCAGCTCCAACATACCATAAATGGGTTGGAGAGAAAGCTAAAGAGTTTAATAGCTTAGGTTTTTAAACTTTGATATTCAGTAAGAAGCCGTACGAGAAATGGTACATGTATAATTATAAATAAGAGTTTGAAAGATAATATTATAAAAATTAACTGAATTTGAAATAGAATTATAATTCTAAATATTTGTTGTTGATTCAAGATTCTTAACATTATAAGTGTTTATGCTCTCTAAATAGGTTTAGATATATATTCAAGAGAAAAATTTTGGAATGACCTAGAAGATACATATAATACATGTTGAACAAAAAATTTTATTGATGGAGATTTAAATAGACATATTGGTAAAAAGGTAGAATATTTTAGAAGTGTTTATGGTAGCTGTGATTTTGGAGTGACTAATAAAAAAGATATTCATACTAGATTTTACTTTAGCTTATGATTTTATTATTGCTAATATTTTATTCAAAATATTTTCCTATTTCTGTTGGTTTACATCAGGGATCGACTTTAAGCCCATATCTTTTTGCTTTAGTTATGGATGGTCTTACTGGACATCTACAGGAGGATGTACCTTGGTGTATGTTTTTTGCTGATGAAATTCTTCTCGTGGATAAAACGAGAGAAAAAGCCCAGGAAAAACTTGAATTATGGAAGTCTACATTGGAGTCTAAAGGCGTTCGTTTTAGTAGAACTAAAACTGAATACATGGAATGTAATTTTAGTAGTAATAGCTCTAGTGACAGAAGTGTGATTTTGGGTGATCAAATTATTAAAAGGTGTGAACGATTTAGATATCTTGGGTCTGTTGTCCAAAGCGATGGTGATATAGATGGGGATGTTAATAGTAGAATTCAAGTTGGTTGGTTGAAGTGGAGGAATGCTTCGGGCCTTTTGTGTGATAGAAAGGTACCGCTAAGACTGAAAGCTATTTTCCTTTCATATAGGTAATCATATAATTTGCCAGCCAGTTTTTATTGGTTGCATGGATGACCTAAATGTAGAACAGGCAACCATCGAATCTATCTAACTAAAATATTTAACTTTGAGCAGACTCATGGACATAGAGAAATGATTTACATCAATAAACAACCTACTAGCATCAAGGAAGGTTGAATTGGAAATACAAGAAGAAAAATATACTAAAGAAAAAAAATTGTCCCACAAACATTGGCAATAAATTTTTTATATAATAGAATCTTTTCACAAGAAAATTGGCAATAAATGATGATACCACGGCTACTTCACCCCTCAGCATGGTGGGAATGCCTTCACAAAGTCCAAGTAGCATCTTGCTCATGCCCAAAACGTACCTATTAGGATACCCCTTGCCTGTAACATAACAACAACAACAACAAAGCCAAAAAAATAAAAAA
>JXCR01136167.1:33781-100123 GCA_002079205.1 Phalaenopsis hybrid cultivar | reverse complement strand
AGTGAATCCAATAGAAAATAGTGGTGTCGGAACGAGGGAACCATAGGATCTTAACCGGTGTCTCTCTAATCAACTTTAACATGCCCCCCATAAAATTTAAAGAACTTCAACCATAGGGCCTCTTGATTTGATATCATAACTTGACACATTAGAAAACTTAAACTCGCCACTGCAAGGAGCTTGGAGCTAGCATGGTGGGCAGCACGATCATCTTCAACAACAAAATTTATCCTCCCCATCTAAACCTATCTTCCTTCCTTAGATATAAACAACAAAGCCATAAGACTTCGAGGTTGCTTGCTCATGCAACGTAAACCCTCATCCTATCATGAGGCCTTTGTATAGCCCTACTATACAATATAAGCCTTAACTCGTCTTGGGATTCCAAGGTTGTCGTCTGTCACGACCTAAACCCTCACATCTTCCAAGCTATTTGTGTGATAGTTTCACATGAATGTAAGTCTTAACTAATAAAATTGGCAGGATGAAACACCTAAATATTTCTCCTCAAAACTGAAACCAAACATTAAGATAGCTTGGGAAGTGACCGAGGTTCCCCTCTGGATCCATGACATCCCTTGGTTCTTCCACTTTTGGACTCTACAACAAAATGTTTCAAATTTGAACTGATCCCCTTTCACACCTCTACGTCCGATCTCATTGAAAAGTCATACCATTTTGAATTCTCAGATGATAATAATTCCTGATTTTTATTGAGAGTCTTCTTAGGTGACTTTAGTCATTTAAGATGTAATTAACTATAGGGGCTTGCCCTTATAGGAAGCATGACCGAACCCAGCTTAATATAAACCCTATTTAATTTGTTATATTAAATAGAAGAACTTGTCGGCAAATATAAAGGTTTCGAAGACCAAACGAATGTCATATATTCCTTAGTTTATTTGATCGAGCCTCATCCTCTAGTCTTGTGTTTATCGTTCAGTATAGATACAAGTTTTGAGGAACAGTGCTCTCTCATTTAAACTATGAAAAATATGGGGCTAGTTTGATTTCATACTTTTCTAAACTTCAACGTCCTTCCAAAGTAGGTGACAGGATTTTGATTCCGGTGACCGGCAGCTTCTTACGGGCAACTCCAACACAAAATAGCGCCGACANGACCGGCAGCTTCTTACGGGCAACTCCAACACAAAATAGCGCCGACAAAAGTCTACAGGAAAAATAAATTTATCCACTTTTACTAATACATCTTCTATAACTCCTTTAGGATAAGTTATTGATCGATCAGCTAACTGAAGAGTTACAATAGTTTGGGAAATCTCTCCTAAATCTAAACGTTTAAAAATTGATAGAGGCATAAGATTGATATTCGCTCCTAAATATCATAAGACCTTTCAAAAAAACTTTTCACCAATAGCACAAGGTATAGTAAAACTACCAGAATCTCTTAACTTTTCATGAAGCTTTTTCTGAATAATAGCGCTACACTCTTCACTGAGTGCAACTGTCTCATGATCTACAAACTTCCTTTTTTTGTTTAGTATATCTTTCATAAGTTTCACATAACTTGGCATTTGTTCCAAAGCTTCAACGAAAGGAATGTTTATCGTTAACTTTTGAAGGATTTCCAGAAAATTTGTAAATTATTTATCTTTACACTTCTACTTCGATCTTTCAGGAAATAGAGGTAGAGGTTTTTCTAAAGGAACTTATTTTCATTTATTTTCATTGTGGTCGCTTTCAATCTCTTCAATATGTCCTAAATGATTTTTAATATTTCTAATAGCTGCCCCTTGATTTTATATTTGATTTTCCATATTCAACATCAATTCTTTTATCGTCAACTTCTTCTCTTTATTTTGTGGTTTAGGGTTAGAGTTAAAATCCAAGAGGATAATAAAGTTGATAATTAGTATTTCCTTGGTTGTTTAAATTTCCTGAGGGCTTCACCGAATTGTTATAATTATTCTAACTAAAATTAGGATGATTTTTCCATCCATGGTTATAATAATTAGAATAGAGATTGTTATTTTGATTATTTATAGCATTCAAAGTTTCATAAGATGATTAAGTATCAATTATCTGCCCTAATAAATTTTCCTCTAATACTCATGGTATTTGAGAATAGTTCACTCCAATTTGATCAATCTCTTTCGATATAGCAACAATTTGAGATGCTAAAATAAACATTGCATCAGAGTCATGAATACTAGCTACTCTCTTAGGATTTACCCGTTTAAAGGGCCATTGAAAATTGTTATTAGCCATTTCTTCTATTAAAGAGTATGCTTCATCAAATAGTTTTGACACTAGTGATCCACCTGCAACAGCTTCTATAATAGATCTAGGTGATCCTACTAATCCATTGTAAAAAGTTTGAATTATTAACAAATCTGGTAAAGCATGGTGTGGACATTTCCTAAGGAGATATTTAAATATTTCCCAAGCTTCATATATCGATTCCCCTTCAAACTAACAAAAGGATGTAATATCATTTCTAAGCTTACCAGTTTTTTAGGGTGGAAAATATTTAGCCAAAAATTTTTGTGATAGTTCTCCCCAAGTTCTGATAGATCTAGGTGCTAATGAATTTAACCAAGCTTTAGCTTTATCTCATAATGAAAAAGGAAAAAATCTAAGTCTAACAACATCATTAGACACTCCAACATTTTTAAAAGTAGCACATATTTTAAGAAAACTAGCAAGATATAAGTTAAGATCTTCAGTAGGTGATACACCAAAAATATATGCATTTTAGACCCATATTTTATACTCATTTTTGGTGATATTACACTTTAAAGGAAGGTATTTTTTTATGTTTTATTGCAGATTGTTTCATTTTTAGACTCATATTTTAAAAGAATTGTTCGGCGCCGACGACACCAGAATGGGAGCCGACTACGCCAATGTCGGTGCAGGCTCTATTTCTAGAAGATTTGACAAATTTGGATGTTTTTTAAAGAGTTTTTGGATGTACCCTTTGGAAAACCGACCTTAGGCTTTATTTATAGCCTAAATTAATAAAAAAAGATGCCCCTTCGCACCCCTTTGCACCCTTCAACCACTTTTCACTCTCTCCCACGCTATTCCACATTCCGTATAGCCACTTAGAGTCTAATATTCATTTATTTTTTTTTTATAATTTTGAGTTTTTATGGTGAGTTTAAGAGTGAATTCTTCTCTAAGAGTGTCGGAGAAGGAGAAGTGAGAGATTTCTTCTTCCTTCATTTCCTAAGAGAGGCTACAAGGGATTTGTTTTGAGAAAGAGTTCAAGATAAGTGTTGTTTAGTTATTATTGTTTTACAAAGGATTTGCTTTGAGAAAGAGTTTCAGATAAGTGTTCTTTGTTTATTATTGTTGTATAAACAAGGGATTTGCATTGAGAAAGAGTTTCAGATAAGTTTTGTTTGTTTATTAGTGTTGTATGAACTTTACTTTTATATATGAAATTTGTGTTTTGTTGTATCTTTCTCATGAAGTCTGAGTAGTTTCCTTTATATTTCTACCTACTCTGAGGTATGATGAAATGAAGAGATAATTTGGATGTCCGAATTTTAAAATATAAAATAAATTGTGATGGTTTTTTCAACTCCGTTCTTAATTTACTTTTTGATCTATCCAATTGAATTGTTAAAATATGTTATGAAACATATGATCTGAAAAATGGAGTATGAGTTCTACAACAGAGTGAGAATCACATTTAATTCCATGGAGGAGTGTTTTGTTCATGGAATTCAGTGCAAATAAATAAGAAAATATACATTGTTGGGCGTAGAATTGGAGACTTTAGGGTAACAGACTAAAATACCCAATTTGATCTTAGTTTTTAAGAACTAAAGTGAGAGTTAGCCTTCAGGGGAAGGGAAGTGGGAGCTCTGAAGTGAGAACAAGTGTCCTCCGAGCCTAGCCACAGATTTAGGGACTAAACTTGAGATTAGCTAATGATTTTCTATCAAACTGAATCAGGATAGAGGATTAAAATTGCTCCTATTTGACACAATACATATTTAAATCATTTTTTTCATCTCATTTCACTAAAAACTCATTATAATGGGAAAGAAACTTTTTCATATTAAAAAACTTCATCACAAAAACATAGTTTAGTACTTACTACTTTTCAACTTTACATTTAAATTTTGCTAGTAGTTAATAATTTAGTTCTGATAGTATCTCAAACATTTGAAATTAGAGATAGTAATTTCATTTTATTTAATTTCCTAGTTAATTTATCATTTCAAATTTAAGCCCTCTCGTGAAATCGATATTTGAGACGTAAGTAGAAAGTTTTGTATTACTTGATAACGATACATATACTTGCGTATAATCCTAACATTAAGTTCTTAACGTTATTATTCATAAAATACCACATCAAGTTTTTGGCATCGTTGTAAAGCAGAGTCAAATTTTACACAACTATATTTTTGGGGATCAGTAGGTGTTCCTCCAAACTAATTATTTTGTGCCATTTGGATAATAGCAGGTTTAAGCTCAAATGAATTAGTAGCAACATCAAAATTTTGAATAGTCAAGTAAAGTTCATCTATTGGCAGATTAGCATATTCTTTTAAAGGTCTTTGTTAATTTTCATTTATTTGATTATCTAAGTTATTCGTCGTTTTCTTTCAATGTTAACTTTTTTTTGTTATTTTTGAATTTTTCTAATACCACTTTCTAATTATGAATTGTAAGGTACTAAACATTCAAATCCAATATTTCACATAAACAAATATAATAAGCATAAAAAATTTGAAAAATACTCTTAAATATCTATATATTTTTTTATGATTTTTTTATTTTTTAAAAATAATTTTTTAATATTTTATCTCTAAATTTTCTAATTTACCAAATCTATTTAATTTACTGATACCTTCCACGATAACATCGCCAAAAACTTGATCCCGAGAATATAGTTGTGCAAAACTTATAAAGTTGACTTTGTTTTACAACGATGCCAAAAACTTAATGCATTATTTTATGAATAAGAAATTTAAGCAATTTATGTTGGATTCTATGCAAGTATATGTATCATTATCAAGTAATATAAGACTTTCTATTTAAACCCCAAATATCGATCCCACGATGAAAGTTTAAATTTTAAATGATAAATTGACTTGAAAATTCACATAAATGAAATGAAATTACTGTCGTTAATTTTGAATTGTTTGAGATACTATCATAACTAAAGTATAAACTACTAGCAAAACTAAAATGCAAAGTTTAAATAGTAGCTACTAAACTATGTTTTATGTGATGAAGTTCTCTAATATGAAAAAACATGTTTCCCATACAATGAGTTTTTGGTAAAATGAGATGAGATAAATGATTTAAATATGTATTGTGCCAAATAAGAGCAATTTTATTTCTCTACCCTGATTCGATGTTATTAAAAATCATTGGTTAATCTCAGGTTTAGTCCCTAAATTCGTGGTTAGGCTAGGAGGATACTGTCTCTCACTACAGAGCTCCCACTTCCGTTCCCCTGAAGCCTAACTCTCACTTTAGTTCTTAAACACTAAGAACGAATTAGAGATTATAGTCTGTCACCCTCAAATCTCTAATTCTACACCAAACAAAGTATATTTCTCTATTTATTTGCACTTAATTCCATGAACAAAATACTCCTTCAAGGAATTCAATGTGATTCTCTCTCTTATTGTAGAACTTATACTCCATTTTCTGGATCATATGTTTCATAACATATTTTAACAATTCAATTGGTTAGATCAAAAAGTAAATTAAGAACAGTGTTGAAAAACCATCACAATTTATTTTATATTTTAAAATTGGCACATCCAAATTATCTCTTTATTTCACCATATCTCAGAGTAGGGAGAAAGATAAAGGAAACTACTCAGACTTCAAGAAAAAGATACAACCAAACACAAATTTCATATATAAAAGAAAGTTCATACAATAATAATAAACAAACAACACTTATCTGAAACTGTTTCTCAAAGCAAATCCCTTGTAGCCTCTCTTATAAGATGTAGGAAAAAGAAATATCTCACTTCTCTCCCTCTCTAACACTCTTAAAGTAGAATTCACACTTAAACTCACCACAAAAACTCAAAACTCTAAAGAAATAAATGACTAATGGACTCTAAGTGGCTATGGGAAATGTGGAATAGCGTGGAAGAGAGGGGAAAGCGATCAAAGGAGGAGATTTTCTGATCAATTTCCACTCTAAATGGAGTCTAATGTAGGTTTTCCAATAGGTGCATCTAAAAACACTTCAAAAAGCGTCCAAATTTGTCGAATCTTCTAGAAACAGGACTTGAACTGACATTAGTGTCGTCGACTCCAGCGGCCCGTAAATTAATTCAATGCTCTTTGTTAAATGGTGTCGTCAGCGTTGCTCCTGGCACTGTCGACGCTCAGGATAGTCCGACCTCTATTTTGTAAGTCTGTGCTGTCGGTGTCCATCCTGGCACCGTCGATGTTGATATTTATTCAAAAACACCATTTTGACTCCAAATTCCATGCTTTTTGATTCATTTCTGCTTCAAGCCTTAAAAATCAACAACCTATAATAAAACATGAAAAATACCTTTTTTTAAAGTGCAATATTGTATTCGGGAAAAGGTTCTAGCCTGCTTAATTCATCCCAGCTTGAAATTCAAAGAAACTAAACTTGTGTTAATAATCCATATTGTAATGTCAATAAGTTTATGTTTATTCCCATAAAAAATCTAATTATCTTAGTTGTTCATGCCATAGCTCTTTCAAGTTATACCTACACATCCCTACAGTTCAACGTGACCTTCTTAGTTGTTCATGTCATAGCTCTTTCAAGTCATTATGGGTTCATAATGAATTTTAACAAATCATTTGGCTAAAATGATTAGTAATTGAAAAGCTGATAGAATCATCACATTAATAGATTAAAGACAATTAAAAATGACTTTCACATTCCTACACATCCTACTAGATCATCATAAGAAAAATGGTAGAGGATATTACTTAGAAAACATAGAGAAAATATCACAAGACTTCATTGAAATAAAGAGAATCCACTTATTAAAGTGTTTACAGAAAAATAAATTACTTAAACATAATAATACTTATTTCTTTCCCTTAATACCACCTTGAGAATGCTCCACAAATTCCCTTGCCTATTTTTTATAAGATCTCCTCACTTTAACACTCAAATTCTCACTAGTTCTCTACCTTAGGCTTGCTCTCTCTAGCCTGGAGCAAGCCTTCCACTCTAAGAATATCTCTTTCACAATCAATGGAACTTCCCTTCCTTAATCTCTAAAAGCTCTCTATAAAACTCTCAAAAGACTCTCTTAAAACTCTTAAAAACCTATCTAAAACTCTCTCTAAAAGTCTTCAAGTATTTCTAAATTAGGCTTTGATATCCTCTATTCAAATTCCATTCGGTCCACCCAAATAATGCTTCAAACAGGTTGGTCAAACTACTATAACTGCACCAGGTTCTAGCAATTAGGCGGTGGACTCTTATGTTGCATAGGTTGGGGTTGTCACCTTGGCGCCCCATAAGTTTGGCGCTAAGGAACCAGCCCACAATATCACCTTTTGCTCCATGTCTCTTTCACTCTACTCATTATACCTATTGTACTTGCAAAAAAAAATAAAAATAACTTTCTTTAAAGTGCAATTTCATCCAAAAATATGGGCGGAACAAAAAAAGGAATTCATGCAATCTTTTCACACATATTGTGTGCCAAGTTTTCTTCTTCAGTGTTTGAATACAAATTTTTGTAGTGTTAGTTTTAGGTTTTAGTAAATCTTTTTCTTTTTTTAATTTATCATTATTATCTCCCTAAGCTTTTCTGTTTTAGAGTAATGTCAAGCAGAAAAGTGTTAATGAGTACTCTTTAATAATCTTTATAATGATATTCTGCTTATATTTTAAAGTGGTTGTGTAACTTGTAGTCATGTTAGAGCTTTAAAATTCGTGTAAATCCTTGATAAATGATTATCCTATTATAGAAGATAATTTTTAAAAGTTTCTTTTATACCATATGCCCTTCTTTTCTATCAAATCTCTTGAAGAGAGGAAGAGAATAATTTTTTTTCTTATGAAAATGATACTTATGCTAAAAAAATTTATGATATGAGAAAACAACTTAAAATATGAAAAGAGTGCCATTTAAATACTCCTTTATTATAGATACAAAAATATATATAAATCCTCAAAAAAATTTCTCATTTCTTTTTTGAGCTTATTTCAATAATTAATAACACTTATAAATAAATTTATATCCAACATAAATATCATAATAATCAAGGAGAATGAAAAAGGGCATATTCAAAGTGCCAACTTTTTAAGCAAGATTTGATGATCACATGGTATGGCATTTAATTAAGAAAATCTTGGACATAATCTTAAAATCCTTCCACTTTACTAACTTACCCTTGCTATTCCTTTTTGGGGCATTTATATACATACCAACTAATTCTTATGTATTTATATATTTAATATTTGACATTTATTTTTTTTATTTATACCACCCAAATATTTCATAACATATTAAAATATCATTTTTTTAAACTTTTAAAAAGTGAATCCACATTTTTATGGATAAAGTGACATATACATAGAAATTAAAATTTATGTGTTAAATATATAAAAACATAAGAAATGAAGGATATATATGTAAATCTTCCTTCTTTTGGCAAAAAAATATTGTGGCATTTACAAATATACCATCCAATTGTTATATATTTACATATCTAATACCTAAACTTTAATTTTTATATTTATACCATAAAAAATTTATATGTTACATCAAAAAATTTTATTATTTTAATTTTTTAAAAACGAATTATATATATATATTTTTTGTTCATTGATAAATTGGTATGTATGTAAAAATTATTAGATATATAAAAACATAAGTATTGATGACGGGTAGGTAAACTTTTTAAAATACATTTTATGTAAATGCTGGTGTGCCCGCTGATAAAAGCAAGTCGCCACGCTAGGCAGGCAATGCATGGAAATTCCGACAGTTGTGGGCCCGTCGATGACTGAAATCGGTGGGGGGGCCCGCAAGATCTGCTATGGAGATTCGCTGATGTCATAATTAAACCGATTTTTTTCGTTAGATATGCGATTTCGGTGGCGNAATGCTGGTGTGCCCGCTGATAAAAGCAAGTCGCCACGCTAGGCAGGCAATGCATGGAAATTCCGACAGTTGCGGGCCCGTCGAGTGACTGACCGCGGTGGGGTGGCCCGCAAGATCTGCTATGGAGATTCGCTGATGTCATAATTAACCCGATTTTTTTCACTTAGTTCTGCGATTTCGGTGGCCATAAGTGGGGGCATTCAGTTGTGATTCTGGCGTGCATTCTCTGTTCTGGACATTTGACGTATTTTTACGTGCCGTATAAATTATTTCTAAACTATTTTCAGATTTTTTGTGGGTTATTGAAAATAATCCAGAAATAATAAAAAAATAAAGACTGCGGGTTATTTCTGAGTTATTTCGAGATTATTAAAAATAAACCAGAACTAACTTGAAAATTACTCAGAAATATCCTACGCCGCACGTAGAGCTACGTCAGGAGTTCGCACAAAAATTTTTGGTGATTCTGAGTTATGCTATGCGGACAATGTATGCGAAATCATCCTATAGAGATGGTGTCCAATGATTGATATTTTATCTAGGAACAACTTTTATTCAAAAATTATGGAGCATCAACCCAAAAAAAAAAATCATGCTTCATCTTTTTTTTCTTATTTTATATTCAGAGAAAGTAAAACAGATACCATCTACATCTTTTATTCTAAAATACTGTTATAATTATTTTTAAATATTTATTATTGTAATAATTTATTAGTTTAAAATTTAAGTAACATATTTTTTCTCTCATAAAAAAATTTTATTGGATACAATTTAAAATAATTTAAAAAAATGAAATAAAAATTATTAAAACCGAAGTAGCAAATACCCGAGACAAATTAAAAAAATGGACCAGTTCTCATGCATTTGCATATATAACCCCTAATTTTTTTATATATCATTATATTACTCAAATATTATATATCGCTTCAAAATTATCACTATTTTAACTTTTAAAAAGCGAAAAACAATATATACCAATACAATAGTGAACCGAGGCAATCATCACGAGCAATTACCTTCTCCTGGTTTTGTAATTTCTATAACTTATCCTCCTAACAAAGCACATTTGCCCAAGCCCACCCAATGCAAGCCGTATGTCACAGACAGTCATCTCAAGAAAGACTTAGTGACCCGACCCGCAATTACGCAATTATGTAAGTTTTGAAAGATGACAAAAAACTTGACCCAATTTATATACAGTGGCTAGTGTGCAAAATAAATATGTTATAAATTTGATTAATGACTTATACACTATAGGTACTATGTAAGTATATGTATCATTTTAAGCAATATTAATGTTTTCTTTAAAAACCTCATTCTCGAACCTACAGGAAATAAGTGAATTTCGATGTCAATTTAGAAATATTTCTACTGACACTGTAAACAAAATTTGTATGAGAGTAACAATGAACTGTTCGTAAAAGGTTATAAACTAAAGTTTGTTAATTTTAAATTAAAGCTAAAAGTAAATGCAAATTTTCTAAACTACAGAAGTGTAAAAGAGTACGATTATACTAACCCATACAATATCAGATAAAGGATAAACAATCCCAGCATAAAACTACTTCAAAATTTCCTTTTTTACCACTTCTTTCATCATAGGACTTAATCTCCTTTAAGGATAAACCCTAGGCTTACAATCATCTTCCACCAAAATTCAGTGCCTACAGAATGAAGGACTAATTCCTTTAATATCTGTTGATTTTCAACAAAAAGCTTTTTTATAATTTCTTGTCTCCAATAATTTCTCTTCTTGATCTTTAGTTAACTCTGAGGATATTATAACAGGTAAAGTAGACGAATTTCCTAAGAATGCATACTTTAATTGCATAGACAGTATTTTTCATCTCAAGTTCATGGGGTTTTTCTATTGAAAGGATTGGAGATGTATTATTTTCAGTAGTATCCAAAATCTCAAAGTTTTCCTGAAAGTAATTAGTGTCCTCAACATTTCTCTCTAATAATATTTCTTCAGACTCACTATCAAATTCACCATCTATTCCTTCTTGATCTAATATCACTTCATTTTTTTACTCACATTTTTCTTGATAAAGTTTAACAATCATATAATCCTTAATATTCACCCTATAATTTTTTTCTTCAACAAAATATCTCTTTGAATTTAGAACATTAAATGTTACTTCTTTGTCATTAACTCTCATGGTTAACTCTTCTTTATTCAAATCAATCATAGCACGTCCGATAGTAATAAAAGATCTCCCCAAAATAAAAGGAATTTATTTATCTTCTTCGATGTCTAGTACAATGAAGTCCATAGGAAAGATAAATTTATCCACCTTAACAAGTACATCTTCTATAACCCCTTTACGATAAGTAATAGACCAATCAGCTAGTTGAAGGGCTACATTAGTGGGACGAATCTCTCCTAAGTCTAACCTTTAAAAATTGTATAAAGGCAAGAGATTAATGCTAGCTCCCAAAACACATAAGACTTTTCCCTAAAATTTTTCTCCAATCACATAGAGTATTGTGAAGGTACCAAGGTCTGTAAGCTTTTAAGGAACCTTCTTTTGAATTAATACACTACATTCTTCACTCAGTGCAATAATCTCATAATCTTTAAACTTTCTCTTCTTGTTTAATATACCTTTCATAAATTTGGCATAACTCGACATTTGTTCCAAAGCTTCTGAAAAAAGAATATTGATTATAAGCTTTTAAATATCTAAAAAATTTTTGAAAACTGTTGATCAAGCTTTTATTATCTCAGTATTTGAGGAAAAGGAGGTGTTGGTATTTCTAAATCATTTTTAATTGGAGAGAAAGATTGTTCTGGGTCCTTAGAAATAGTTTCATTAGGTTCTACAATCTCTTTCTCAACTTTAATCTCTTTTTGACTTCCAACTTTTAATTCCTTTCCACTCCAAAGTTGAACAACTTTGATTTGTTCATGTTCCGTTCATTTGTCTTTAGGATTTACTTCAACATTACTAGGAAGTGTTCCCTGTGGTCTATTGCTAAGTGCCGTAGCAATTTTTCCTAGTTGATTCTCAATATTTCTTATTGAAACATTTTTACTTTGCATCTGATTACCCATTTGAAAAACTACTTCTCTAGACAACTTCTTTTTCTTAAATAGTTGGTTATTAAAGCTAGGAGGATAAGAAGACTGAAAGTTATAATAACCTGGTTGTTTCAGTTTCCTATTAGGTTTGCTTGATTATTCTCCCATTGCTGATTTCCGCCATTAAAATTATTCTAGTTAATATTAGGGGGGTTTTTATAACCTGGGTTATAAAAGTTTGAATATGGGTTATTGGGTTTTTTAGCAACTCCATGTAAAGTTTCTAATGATTGAGAATCATTGGTTTGTCCTAATAAAATTTCTTCGCTTGCTTGAGGTATTTGAGAAAAATTCATAACATAATTAACTAACTTCTTAGATAATGCAACAACTTGAGCTACTAAGATAGTAAAAGCATCATTATCATGAATAGTAGCCACTCTTTTTGAAGTTACCCTTTCCGAGGGCCAATTAAAACTATTAATGACCATTTCTTCATTTTATTTCAAGATTTTTTATCATTCGTTTAACATTTATATTCATTAGTATTTACTTTTATTTTTTCTAAACTTTCTAGTATATTTCTTAATTTTGTTTCTATATTCATCAAATCTTGCTTTTAGAATTCATTTTTAATAAGATCTTCTTCCAAGTTTGAACCATATAATTCCATATTTTTGTCTTGTGACAGATATATTTCCTGCATAATTCATGAGATAACATATGAGCTAAAGCTTTTTTACTTCCTTCTATATATTCTAATTCAAAAGAATAAGCAGAAAATCAGCTTTTTCATCTAATTAATCATTTATCTGGTAAAGAATCTGTAAGTTTTTTTTAAATAAAAGATATAGCAATTTTGTTATTAGTTCTGATTAAGAAGGTCTCATTAAGGAATATTTCAAAATTTTTAATAGCCTTTTTAATTGCTAAAAGTTCTTTTTCGTTAATATGATAATTCTATTCAGTGGGAGTGTACGTACCTAAGCCGTATTTGCAGAGAAGTTCTTTTTCGTGCTTGAAGATTAGCTCCTGATGCAATCTCAAAACTATCAGTTTTTATAATTAAATAATCTTCGGGTATTAGTAAATGAAGTTTTGGTAGATTTTTACATAAATTTTTTATTTCTTGTAAGATTTTTTGATCTTTCTCATCCCAATTCCATGCCATGTTGTTTCTTAATTTTTCCTGAAGTGGAACTCTTAAATCTGCTATTTTTTTAATAAAAGTTTCTGCATAATAAATGATGAGAAGGTTTTGAAGAAATTGTTTCCTATGATTAAGTTAGATCATTCATCAGTTAGACACCATAATTTTGTAATTTTTATTATTGCAGAGTCTATTAGAAGCAATTGGTTTTCCCAGAATTCATTAATGGTTCTTAGTCTATTAAAAGTTTATAATAAGAGATTTTCTTTATGCGTTTGTATATATGATGGAATCATTAATTTCTTGCATACAGTTATATCGCTAACGGTATCATATAAGGCTTGGATTGGAATAAGTTCATATGTAGGAATATATAACTCTACATTAATGTAGCTATGGAATTTCATTAATTCTTTTTATAGTATTATTATTTATTTCAACTTTTTTGTGGTTGAATGTAATAGTATGTTTAAAAAAATCCATTCATATTAGTATTTTTGTTGAATTTTTATCATCAAATAAGATTAAATGCTGAAAATCTATTCTTTGATTATTAATATCCCAAAATCCAACAATAATATTAGATTCATGAGTACAACATCTAGCATAATGAGGAAAAGTCTCTGATATTAGCGTAATGAGAGCTAAAGAGCTAAAAGGAAACATCTAGCATAATGAGTATATTATATATTAATTATATATAAAGAGCTAAACAAAAGCGTAATGGTATCAGCATTTATTATTTCTAAATAAGGTGTTATGTATTTAAATAATTGATAATATTACATTATCGATAATGTATTCTTGTCCTACATAATCTTCATATATGTGTTTTGTTTTAGGATATGTAAGTTTAATGGAATTAGATTTTTGTTGATATGTGATTTATGTGCACCAGTATCGAGTAAAATTGTACATTTGTTATACGGAGTAAAATAATATCCAGATAGTAATAATTGATTATTATTTTATTTTTTTGGGCGTGAAATGGTAGATTTTGTTCTAATTAGATTTTTAGGATGATTGATTTCAAGTGATCTTATTGGTTGGATACATAATGTATTCTAATTATTAATATAATCTAATTGCGGATATCTTCTACATCCTATACTTGAATTTTCACCAAAGTGGAGTAGAGTATTTGAAGTAGGTGGGGTAACTTTTGCTCATCTATTTCCTCAAGTTGGATTAGAGGTCCTATATGAGAGAATAGTGGATCTAAATGTATGGGATCTTGATGTGGTTTAAAAGCTATAGTGTTATGTTGATTACTATATGCATAAGCAATTTTATATGTAATGTTATATACGACGCTTCCTTCTCTTAGCTTTATTTTATCAAGTTTATGGCATAGTGTTAATGATCTGTCTAAATGTTTATCATTAATACTGACAACATAATTAGGGTGTAGATTAAACATAAGTATTTGATAGCATAAATTTCCTTGTATTACTCTTAGTAAAGCGTCTTTTTTTGAATGAATAATTCTGTCATCATAAATCCATATCGTAATAAGACTATCTATTCCTTTTCTAAAATAAGCTTTAATTAATATTTGAATTCCTCCAAAGAAAATATGTTTATATTTTCTAGGATTCGTTATATTTTGCAGATCTTGTTGTTTTATTTGTTGATTATATAAAGGAATTTGAGTTCTTCCTTCAGTATTAATTATATCTATTGGATGCTCTCCTTGACTAATAAGTAATGAATACTTCTTTTGTAAATAAATATCAACATTTTAAAGCAATTCTTAGTTCCTAAAGATAATTTTCTTTTTGTTATTCTATTAAAAGCTTCTTCAGATAATGTAATATGTCTTTCATATTCGATATTTTTATCATTAATTATATCACATTCATGATTTTCTGACATTAATTAAAATACATGTATTCATCTATTTCATGATCAGAATAAATAATGTCTATAAGATTTTCTTTAGTATTGGATAATTCGTATAGTTCTTCATCACTGTCTATTTATGATAAATCAAAAATAGGTCGAAGATTGGATTCATTTATTATTGAAATAGAGTTTACATTACTTAATTTAGTTTTCTAAGGGCAATTATTTGCATAATGACCTTCTTGTTTACATATCCAACATTTATTATTTCTAATATGTTTGTTTTTATTATTTTCTTTTCTTCTAAAGGTTCTTTTATAAGGATTATGATATTTTTTATTTTTTTTTCTGAAGAATTTTTTCTTTTTCTTTTTGCCAGAACACTCACAGCTATTATGTAATGAACATCCCCATTGTTGAGGAATTAAGTCATATTTTTCACAATATAGAGATTGCTTATATTGTTTATTTTTCTTATGTAAATCAACTTGTTGACAGGCTTGAGCTAATTTTTCTAAGGAAAAATGTTTTCGACTTCCTAAATGTGTATCATTAGGATGTGTTTGTTTGAATTCTTGACTCCATAAAATATTATATGTTCTGGTAGTTTGTAGAAATACATATCTAAGTATGCATGTTTTTCTTCATATAATATGTCACAGAAAAAAATTTTATAGTTGCAAGTATATTCATATAAGTAACATATATCACATATATTTAAGAGTTTTAACTTGTGTTTGGCTTCTTGAGATGCAATGTCTTGCCTTTGATAATCGAGAATATTAATACTTTATTCCCTAAGAATTCTCCTTTTAAATATTTTGCATATTCATTAGGCCAGCTTCCAGGATTATTTGGGTCACATGTTTGTCTTATAGTATTTTTTTGTTCAAGAGATAACCCTGAAAACCATTTTTCACTTATTCTTGTTAAAGTGTTTTCTATATAATTATATATTTCTTCTCCTTTTAATTTGTAATTATATATTGCTAAACTATTTTCAATTACCCATTTGTCTATTGCTTCATTTATATTTTTACAACAATCAATATTTAAATAAACTCCATGACCACTAATAGGTTTTGGTATATTATCGGGTGATTTTTTCATAAGGAAATGATGAGCTAAATTTTGTATTAAGATTATGCTTGTTTTTCTTCATAGAATATGTCATAGAAAAATTTTTGATAGTCGCAACTATATTCATTTAAGTTAAAAACGTCACAAATATTTAAAGATGTTAGCTTGTGTTAGGCTTCTTGAGATGCATATTTTCACCTTAGAAAAACTAGCTGAAGTCTGTCAATAAGTTGATTTACACAAGAAAAATAAACAATATAAGCAATCTCTATGTTGTGAATAATCTGACTTAATTCCTCAACAATGGGGATGCCCATTACATAACTCCTGTGAGTGTTCTGCAAAAAAGAAAAAGAAAAAATTCTTCAGAAAAACAAATAAAAAATATTATAATCCTAATAAAAGAACCTTTAGAAGCAAAAGAAAATAATAAAAACAAACAAATTAGAAATAATAAATGTTGGATATGTAAATAAGAAGGTCATTATCCAAATAATTGACCTTAGAAAACTAGATTAAGTAATGTAAAATCTATTTCAATAATAAATGAATCTAATCTTCAACCTATTTTTTATTTATTAAAAATTGACAGTGACGAAGAACTATATGAATTATCCAATACTGAAGAAAATCTTATGGACATTATTTATTCTGATCATGAAATAGATGAATACTTAAATTCTGATTAATGTCAGAAAATCATGAATTTGATATAATTAATGATAATAATATCAAATATGAAAGACATATGACATTATCTAAAGAAGGTTATAATAGAATAACAAAAAGAAAATTATCTTTAGGAACTAAGGATTGCTTTGAAATGCCAATATTTATTTGGAAAAGAAGTATTCATTACAGTATTAGAAAAGGATAGCATCTTATAGATATTATTAATACTAAAGGAAGAACTTAAATTCCTTTATATAATCAACAAATAAAACAACAAGATCTACAAAATATAAAGAATCCTAGAAAATATAAACATATTTTCTTTGGAGGAATTCAAATATTAATTAAAGCTTATTTTAGAAAAGGAATAGATAATCCTATTACGATATGGATTTATGATGACAGAATTATTCATTCCAAAAAAGTCACTGTATTAGGACTAATACAAGGAAATTTATGTTGTCAAACACTTATGTTGAATCTACACCCCAATTATGCTGTAAATATTATTTATAAATATTTAGACAGATCATTAACACTATGCCATAAACTTGATAAAATAAAGCTAAGAGAATGAAGTGTTGTACATAGCATTATTCTCTTAAATTGCTTATGCATGTAGTAATCAACATAACACTATAGCTTTTAAACCACATCAAGATCCCATACATTTAGATCCACTATTCTCTCATATAGGACATTTAATCCAACCTGAAGAAATAGATGAGCTAAAAATAACCCCTCCTTCTTCAAATCTTCTACTCGACTTTGGTACAAATTAAAGTCTACGAAGTAGAAGATATCCATTATTAGATTATATTGATAATTGGAATACAGTATGTATCCAACCAAGAAGATCACTTGAAATCAATCACCCTAAAAATAATATTAGAACAAAATCTACCAATTCACATCCTAAAGAATCCAATAATAATCAATTATTACTCTTTGGATATTATATTACTCCGGATAACAAATGTACAATTTTACTCGATATTGGTGCACATAAATCAAATATTAACAAAAATCTAATTCCATCAAACTTAGGTATCCTAAAACAAAACCCTTACATATATGAAAATTATGAGGACAGGAATACATTTCTACTCACGAATCTAATATACTTTTTTTATTTTGAGATATTAAAAATTAAATAATAGATTTTCAACATTTATTCTTACTTGATGATAAAAATTCAACAAAAATACTAATAAGAATGGATTTCTTACAACAACATACTATTACATTCAACCACGAAAAAGTTGAAATAAATAATAATACTATACAAAGAATTAACAAAATTTTATAGCTACATTAATGTAGAAACATATGAACTTATTCTAATTCACGCCTTATTGAATATTGGTAGCGATATAATTGTATGCAAAAAATTAATGATTCTATCACTTATACAAACAGACAAAGGAAATCTCTTATTAGAAACTTTTAATGGATTAAGAACCATTAATGAATTATGGGAAAATCAATTACTTCTAATAGACTTTTCAATAATAGAAATTACAAATTTATGGTGTTGAACCAATGAAGGCCCTGACTTAATCCTAGGAAACAATTTCTTTAAAACCTTCTCATCCTTTACACAAAATCATGAAAAAATCACCCAAATAACACCTTCAAATAATAAATTACAATGCCCATTATTAAATTATCCAATAATGCACATAACACCTCCCACCTTTCGCAGTCAGCGCGGTGATTATCCATTAGATAAAAATATACAAGCAAAATGTCCTCATTTATTTAATTGAGATTCAAGAATATATAAAATTATAAATCCTGAATTAATAAAACTTCAAGAATTTGCATCATCTCTATTTAATCAATCTTTCTCAGAAAATTCTTTAGAATTTTAGGGGAAAGATGAACCTGTAGCAATTATAGAACCAGTTAATCCTAATCTCATTATTCTTGTAAGACCAATGAAATACACTACAGAAGACAAAAATGAATTCTAAACTCAAATACAAGAACTTCTAAAAATGAAATTAATAGAACCAAGCAAAAGTCCTCATAGTAGTCCTGTTTTTTTAGTTAGAAATCATGCTGAGCAACTTAGAGGAAAAGCTCGAATGGTAATGAATTATAAAAAACTGAATGAAAATACAAAGTTTGATGGATACTTCTTACCGAACATAGAAGTACTAATAAACCATATTAAAACTGTCAAATGGTTCTCAAAATTAGATTGCAAATCTGGTTTCTGGCAAATCATGATGCATCAAAATAACAAAGAATATAAAGCATTTATTACACCGCATGGACGCCATCAATGGAATGTTATGTCATTTGGTCTTATAAATGCCCCACAAATATTTCAGAGAAGAATGGATAACATATTCTCTGAATTCTCTCATAGATGATATATTAATATTTATTGCAAATATTACTCGACACTTAAAACATTTAACTCTGTTATCTCAGAAAGCTTAAAAACATGGAATGACATTAAGTAAGAAAAAAGAAGTCTTTATCACAAATAATATAGAATTTTTAGGTTTAATTATAGATAAAGGAGCCATAGAATTACAAGATCATGTCCAAACAAAAATAAATTATTTTAAAGATATAAATAATAAAAAAGCTTTGCATTATTTTTAGGATGCATTAATTATGCGGAAGCTTTTATAAAAAACTTAGCAGAATTAAGAGCTCCACTTCATAAAAAATTAAGAAAAAACATGGCATGAAATTGGGATGAAAAAGATCAAAAAATCTTACAAGAAATAGAAAATTTATGTAAAAATCTACAAAATCTTCACTTACCAATACCCGACGATTATTTAATTATAGAAACTGATAGTTCTGAGATTGCATGAGGAGCTGTTCTTAAAGCACGAAGAAATGAGAAAAAAATTCTATGCAAATACGGCTTTGGTAGGTACACTCCCACTGAACAAAATTATCATATTAACGAAAAAGAACTTTTAGCAATTAAAAATGCTATTAAAAATTTTGAAATATTCCTTAATGAGTCATTCTTAATCAGAACTGATAACAAAACTAATATATCTTTTATTAAAGGAAAAATTATAATTTTTTTACCAAATAAAAGATTAATTAGATGAAAAAGCTGGTATCCTGCTTATTTTTTAAAATTAGAATATATTGAAGGAAGTAAAAATGCTTTAGCTGATATCCTAACTCGTGAATTATGTAGGAAATAGATCTGTCACAAGATAAAAATATGGAATTATACGACTCAAACCTAGAAGAAAATATAAAGTCTAATCCAGACAAATGAAGCTATCTCGAGGTATTGGAATTACATATTTGGAAGCTCGAATGTGAAATATCTTATGGTGAAAAATTATGAAAGAATCTATAAAAATTAGAGATTATCTCAAAAGAGAGATCAAGGAAGATGAATTAATATCTGTGTGTGAATTAAGAAAAATTAAAGATTTGTGTAATCTCAAAAATATAAAAGAATAATCAATATCTGAAGAGATAAATTAGAGGCACCACTCTTCAGGTAGATCTACCGTTTTGCCCCATTTCAGCTCTGTTTCTCTCTAAATTGTTATAATTACAAAATAAGCATGAAAATAATCTTTCTTTAAAGTGTAATTTCCTTCAAAAATATTAGATAAATTTAAGTGAGATTAAACATAGAAAGATATATCAAAATATGTCAGGTCATAATTTCTTCCTTGCTTGATTTGACTCCAAATGACACCATTATTGCTCCATTTTTGCTAAAAGTCCATTTCTTGTACCTTAAGAAAAAAAAATGCAAAATATCTTCCTGTAAAGTGTAATATCATTACTAATCTACATAAAAGAATCATGAAATGTACACTAAAAACAGGTAATTTTCAAGTGGATCAATATCTCGGGCCGATCACTATATCTTCTGGGTTTTATCGACCATTACATGTCAGTCACCGATCTTGGGTGCCATCTCAGAACAATCGCCCTATCTTTCAAGTTTGGCCAACTGCTACGTGTCAATTACCCGTCTTAGATAGTTTTGATAGGTCATCATGGGCCAATCATCCTATCTTTCAGGTTTTATCAATAGCTACTTGTCGATTATTTGTGTTGGGTTTGATCATCCAACCCTGTCCAATCACCCAATCCTTTAGGTCTGACTGATTGCCCCAAATTGATCTAACTGCTTCTTTGGTCCAACCGACCACTATGGCTCAGTCAACTGAACACTTGAAGGCTAGTATGCTTTTGCTTCATATTGCATGTGCATGTCATTGCATGGTGTTTATTTGCTATTTGGCAAGTTGTAATTCTCCTCAATGAATCTATACCTTAGGCGACCAAGCACATCATTTTTGTTGTCATATGTCTTGCATGACAGTTTTCATGATCATCATCATCGCTTGTATGATGTTTTTTTAGTGTCTGCTCACATGCTCATCCCCACTTGTTTGGTTATCTCTAGTGAGGATCAACATCTCTGGGTCACTGCCTCTACCACACACCCAGTCAACTTGCCTCTGCCTCTGTGACATGCCCATTGATCCCGGTTAAATATAGATGTGTAAAATCTATAAAGTTGAGTCTCCTTTACAACGGTTCCAAAATATTGATGTGTTATTTTAGTAATAATAACGTTAAGCACTTAAGATTGGGATTTTATGTAAGTATACGTATTGTTGTCAAGTAATATAAGCTTTCTGTTTAAGTCCCAAATATCGATCCCACAAGGAGGGTTTAAATTTGAAATGATAAATTAACTAGGAAATTCACATAAATCAAATGAAATTACTGTCACTAATTTTGAATGTGTAAGACACTATAAAACTAAATTCATAACTACAAGCAAAACTTAAATGCAAAGTTACAAATAGTAACTACTAAACTATGTTTATGTGATGAAGTTTTCTTATATGAAAAAATATATTTCCCACTATAATGCGCTTTTTGGTGAATTGAGATGAGATAAATGGTTTAAATTTGTATTATATCAAATTGGAGCAATTTTACCTTGATTCAGTGTTATAGAAAATTATTGGCTAATCTTAGGTTTAGTCTCTAAATCCGTGGCTAGGCTCGGAGGATACTGACTCCCACTCTAGAGGTCCCACTACCCTTCCCCTGAAAGCTAACTCTCACTTTAGTTTTTAATCACTAAAATCAAATTGGGGATTTTTAGTGTGTCACCCTAGAAATCACCAATTCTACACCCAATAAAATATATTTCCTGATTTATTTGCACTTAATTCCATGAACAAAATACTTCTTCATGGACTTAAATGTGATTCTTACTCTGTTGTAGAACTCATACTCCATTTCCCAGATCATATGTTTCACAACATATTTAACAATTCAATTTGCCAGATCGAAAAGTAAATTAAAAGTGGAGTTAAAAAACCATCACAATTTATTTTATATTTTAACATTGACACATCCAAATTATCTCTTCATTTTACCACATCTCAGAGTAGGGAGAAAGATAAAGAAATCTACTCATACTTCACGAGAAGATACAATAAAACATAAATTTCATATATAAAAGAAGTTCATACAACAATAATAAACGAACAACACTTATCAGAAACTCTTTCTCAAAGCAAATCCTTTGTAGCCTCTCTTAGAAAATGTAGGAAGAAGAAATCTCTCTCTTCTCTTCCTCTCCAACACTTCTTAGAGGATAATTCACACTTAAACTCACCACAAAAGCTCAAAACTATTCAGACAATAACTAACTAATGGTGTGAAATGGCGCGAATGTAGGTGTGCGAAGAGGAAAACCGAGTGAGTGGAAGAATGTGAAATGGTGTAAAGGGGGGGGGACAATTTTTTGATAAAAATTTGGCCTTAAATAGAGCCTAGGGTCGGTTCCCCAATAGGTGCATCCAAAAACTTTTCAAAAAGCATCGAACTTCATCTCATCTTCTAGAAATAGAGTCTGCACCGACACTAGCACCGCCAGCGCCAGAGGCCGTTTAATTTAAGCCACCTTCTCTGTCAAATGGTGTCGTTGGCACCCAGTCTATCGCCGTTGGTGACAACAACTTTATATATGCTTAAAAATACAAGTATTTAATACTGCTACTAAAAGATTTAATTCCTTGCAACGACACCAAAAACTTAATAACAGTTATAGATTCGATAAAGATGTATATATAAAATATTTAATAATGGTAAAGTCACACTTATCAACACAAGTATATGTATCCCTCAAGTAATATAGGGCTCTAATTGAGTCCAACATATTGATCCCACAGGGAGTAATATTAAAAGCTACGAACTAAACATTTAGAAAAGAAATACTCAATCACAACAATGAGATTCAAATTGCTTATCTGTCACTAATAGACAATTGAAATAAATATTTAAATTTTTAATAACTCTTAAATAACTAATTATACTAATGAGGTTTTTAATGTGATATTCAATATATCTTAACTCTTAAATAACTAATTATACTAATAAGGTTTTTAATGTGATATTCAATATATAAGAAAACATCCTTCTTCTTGTATAGTGAATGGATAAAGTGAATCAGTTCAAATGGTATTGTGCCAAATAGGAGAATACCTATTCCTTACCCTTTGGTCCAGACATAAAGAACATTGACTAATCCTACGCTTATTTTCTAAATTTGCGGCTAGGCTGGGAGGATACCATCTCTCACTTTGGACCTCCCATGTTCCCCTCTCCTGAGGGCTAACATCTATACTTCAGCACCCAAACGATAGGACAAAATTGGGGATTTTAGGTTGTCACTCTGAAATCTCTAATTCTGCGCCCNCATCCCTTAGTAGAAAAACCTTACACAAATCATCTATGATGTTCCTGACAACGACTTTATATATTCTTAAAAATACAAGAATTTGATACTGTTGCTAGAAGATTTAATTCGCTAGCAACGACGCCAAAAACTTGACAGTGGTTATAGATTCGATAAAGATGTATATGAAATATTTAATAATTGCAAAGTCACACTTATCAACGTAAGTAAACATATCGCTCAAGTAATACAGAGCTCTAATGGAGTCCTGGATATTGATCCCACAGGGAGTAATATTAGAGGTTTTAAACTAAGATTTTAGAAAATCAATACTTAATCATAACAATATAGTTCAAATTGCTTATCTGTCACTAATAGGCAATTGAACTAAATATTTAATTTTAAACTCTTAAATAACTAATTCTACTAATAAAGTTTCTAATGTGAAGTTTAATATATAAGAAAGCATCCTTTTCCTTATCAAGAAATTAAAGTGAATGGATAAAGTGAATTAGTTCAAATTAGATTGTGCCAAATAGGAGCATACCTAATCTTTAACCTTTGGTCCAGGCATAAAGAACATTGACTAATCCTATGCTTGTTTACTGTATCTGCGGCTAGGCTGGGAGGATATCAACTCTCACTTCAGAGCTCCCACATTCCCCTTACCTGAGGGCAAACA
Source organism: Phalaenopsis hybrid cultivar (assembly GCA_002079205.1). Classification (NCBI taxonomy): domain Eukaryota; kingdom Viridiplantae; phylum Streptophyta; class Magnoliopsida; order Asparagales; family Orchidaceae; genus Phalaenopsis; species Phalaenopsis hybrid cultivar. The sequence continues at coordinate 75,901 of JXCR01136167.1, read as the reverse complement.
TCTACACATCAAGACCCAAACGATACAACTGACTTGAGGATTTTAGTCTGTCACTCTAAAGTCTCCCTTTCTACCCCCGATAATTTTATTTTGCTATTTTATTGCACCTAACTTTCAAGGAATCCAAATCTATGCCCGATAATATTATTTCCCTATTTATTTGCACCCAACTTCCAAGGGCTTAACCTCCCTAAATCTTGGATGTAATCTTCACTTTAGTTGTAAAACTCAACATATTTTAACAAATTACTCCCTGAATCTTGGATGTAATCTTCACTTTAGTTGTAAAACTCAACATATTTTAACAAATTTATCCCTGAATCTTGGATGTAATATTCACTTTAGTTGTAAAACTCAACATATTTTAACAAATCAAATATCTCCAATTCTACTCCCGATAATTTTATTTCCTTATTTATTTGCACCCAACTTCCAAGGGCTTTGACCTCCAAAATCTCCAATTCTATGCCCGATAATTTCATTTCCCTATTTATTTGCACCCAATTTCTAAGGGCTTTGACCTCCCATGCCCGATAATATTATTTCCCTATTTATTTGCACCCAACTTCCAAGGGCTTTGACCTCCCCAAATCTCCAATTCTATGCCCGATAATTTCATTTCCCTATTTATTTGCACCCAATTTCTAAGGGCTTTGACCTCCCAAATCTTGGATGTATTATCATATTTGCACCCAACTTTCAAGGGCTTTGACCTCCCTGATTCTTGAGATGTAATCTTCACTTTAGTTGTAAAACTCAACATATTTTAACAGATCAATTGACCAGATTGTGTAATCTTCACTTTAGTTGTAAAACTCAACATATTTTAACAAATTAATTGGCCAGATTGGTAATCTTCACTTTAGTTGTAAAACTCAACATATTTTAACAAATCAATTGGCCAGATTGAAAATAAATTAAGATCGAAATCAATTGGCCAGATTGAAAGAATTTCCCTATTTATTTGCACCCAACTTCCAAGGGCTTTGACCTCCCAGAATCTTGAGATGTAATCTTCACTTTAGTTGTAAAACTCAACATATTTTAACAGATCAATTGACCAGATTGGTAAACTTCACTTTAGTTGTAAAACTCAACATATTTTAACAAATCAATTGGCTAGATTGAATATCACTTTAGTTGTAAAACTCAACATATTTTAACAAATCAATTGGCCATATTGAAAGTAAATTATGATCGAAGTGAAAAGATCATCACAACTTCTTTAACATTTTTAAGGCTCAACCAATTCAAATTATCATTTCACAAAATCTTTAAGACAAGGAGAAAGACAGAGAAAACTTCTCAGAACTCATGGAGAAGATATGACAAAAATCAGAATTTATATATAAAAGCAAAGTCATGCAAACTACAATAAGTAAATATCACTTATCTTTAATTCCTCTCCAAGCAAACTTCTTGAAGTTCCTCTAAATCTCTTCCTTTCTTTACAGTAGACAGAATTCTTTTTTGAAGCGCCAAGGAGGAAGAAATCTCTCACTATCCCTCTACTCTTACAATCTCGAAGAATTCCTCACAATCTAACCCTAAATTAAACTCTCTACACTCTACACACTATACACTCCCTCTAATTTTTGGCCAAAAGTTTCTCTTAAAATTGTAGAAGAATTTTCCCAAGAGTTGCTTAAGCATCCCCTCAAAAATCATCCACATTCAATGCACCTATTGAGATAACCAGTGATTTTGCCGTCAGCGGCCTTTTGGAATATTTGATTCTGAACTCTCGGGAAAAACCCGCCGTCGGCACCGTTGGGCCAAGCCCAACGACGCTCTAGTTCAAATCTTCATATTTTGGTTCTTTTCGCTCCGAATTTACTCCTTTTTGCATCTTTTTGCTCCAATGACCAAAATTCAACATACCTGCAATAAAACATCAAAAATACCTTTCTTTAAAGTGCAATATCATCAAAATAAGTGTAAAATAGGTATGAAAATCTCAACATATTTTTCTTTGGTCAAAATTTCCCAAACTTAACTATTACTTTTCCTCAAGTAGTTTTAGCACTAGATAAAAGTTATGATTATTAAAGTCTTAATTCAGAAATACTATAAGTTTTATATAAGTAAATACCATAGTGAGATTTTTATNGTCCAGGCATAAAGAACATTGACTAATCCTATGCTTGTTTACTGAATCTGCGGCTAGGCTGGGAGGATATCAACCCTCACTTCAGAGCTCCCACATTCCCTTTACATGAGGGCAAACATCTACACTTCAACACCCAAATGATACGACTGACTTGAGGATTTTAGTTTGTCACTCTAAAGTCTCCTTTTCTACCCCCGATAATTTTATTTTGCTATTTTATTGCACCTAACTTTCAAGGAATTTCCCTCCCTAAATCTTGGATGTAATCTTCACTTTAGTTGTAAAACTCAACATATTTTAACAAATTACTCCCTGAATCTTGGATGTAATCTTCACTTTAGTTGTAAAACTCAACATATTTTAACAAATTTATCCCTGAATCTTGGATGTAATATTCACTTTAGTTGTAAAACTCAACATATTTTAACAAATCAAATATCTCCAATTCTACTCCCGATAATTTTATTTCCTTATTTATTTGCACCCAACTTCCAAGGGCTTTGACCTCCAAAATCTCCAATTCTATGCCCGATAATTTCATTTCCCTATTTATTTGCACCCAATTTCTAAGGGCTTTGACCTCCCAATTCTTGGATGTAATCTTCAATTTAGTTGTAAAACTCAACATATTTTAACAAATCAATTGGCCATATTGAAAGTAAATTATGATCGAAGTGAAAAGATCATCACAACTTCTTTAACATTTTCAAGGCTCAACCAATTCAAATTATCATTTCACAAAATCTTTAACACAAGGAGAAAGACAGAGAAAACTACTCAGAACTCATGGAGAAGATATGACAAAAATAAGAATTTATATATAAAAGCAAAGTCAAACAAACTACAACAAGTAAATATCACTTATCTCTAATTCCTCTCCAAGAAAACTTCTTGAAGTTCCTCTAAATCTATTCCTTTCTTTACAGTAGACAAAATTCTTTTTTGAAGCGCCAAGGAGGAAGAAATCTCTCACTATCCCTCCACTCTTACAATCTCTCAAAGAATTCCTCACAATCTAATCCTAAATTAAACTCTCTACACACTACACACTATACACTCCCTCTAATTTTTTGCCAAAAGTTTCTCTTAAAATTGTAGAAGAGTTTTCCCAAGAGTTGCTTAAGCATCCCCTCAAAAATCATCCACATTCGATGCACCTATTGAGATAACAAGTGCTCTTGCCGTCAGCGGCCTTCTGGAATATTTGATTCTGAACTCTCGGGAAAAACCCGCCGTCGGCACCGTTGGGCCAAGCCCATTGACGCTCTAGTTCAAATCTTCATATTTTGGTCCTTTTCGCTCCAAATTTGCTCCTTTTTGCATCTTTTTGCTCCAATGACCAAAATTCAACATACCTGCAATAAAACATCAAAAATACCTTTCTTTAAAGTGCAATATCATCAAAATAAGTGTAAAATATGTATGAAAATCTCAACATATTTTTCTTTGGTCAAAATTTCCCAAACTTAACTATTACTTTTCCTCAAGTAGTTTTAGTACTACATAAAAGTTATGATTATTAAAGTCTTAATTCAGAAATACTATAAGTTTTATATAAGTAAATGCCATAGTGAGATTTTTAGAAAAAATTCAAGTAATTAAATTAACTCTGTAGATACAAGATTATCTAGTCATCAAGTTTAAGAGTTCTAGTTTTCTATTCATTTCAAGAATGACTATATCTTGTAANTAGTCATCAAGTTTAAGAGTTCTAGTTTTCTATTCATTTCAAGAATGACTATATGTTGCAATATCAAGTCGCTTAGAATATTCAAATGATAGGAACTTGATGAGAACACTACTAGTAAAAGATGCTAATCCATTAATATAAGTTCAGGAATGTATTTAGATTTTCTCTTTAGGTAGGTCCATGTGAAGCCAATTTTCGTTTAGGCATCATCTCAAGCTTCTCCTAACTTTTATACTTTTTTCTTTNTATAAGTTCAGGAATGTATTTAGATTTTCTCTTTAGGTAGGTCCATGTGAAGCCAATTTTCGTTTAGGCATCTTCTCAAGCTTCTCCTAACTTTTATACTTTTTTCTTTTTTTTCATTTAGATTGCTTTCAATTTCTATATATTTTCTTTTCTTTTCAGGGATTGTTGTCAATCCTTTCCTTTTCCTTTTTCAAGTGAGGATTATTATATCTAGATATCCTTTAATGATTTTGAACATCACCTTTTTTTCTTTAAATTTGAAACTCAAAGCATTCCTTTACCTTATAAAAATTTCATAGCTTTTACATCATTGAGCCCCAATCTTTTCTTCTCAAATAAATTTCCAAGATTCTTAACACTTCCAAATATAGTTTCCTTTACTTTAAATAGTTAACTATAGTCTTATTCTTTTATACTAGATATCTTAATCTAAAAAAATTACATTTCCTTACTAAAAATATTCCTTTAAATCACCATAATATTTAAATATCTACAAAATATAGTTCTCTGNAAAATCATATTAATAATTTTTGAAAATATTTAAATTTAGAACATCTAATAGTTAATCTTTTTTTTCCTCCCCCAAACTTAAATTTTTCAATATGGAATGATATAGGTGGAAAGAAAAGNCCATAATATTTAAATATCTACAAAATATAGTTCTCTGAATAAAATTCACTACATAAAATCATATTAATAATTATTGAAAATATTTAAATTTAGAACATCTAATAGTCAATCTTTTTTTTCCTCCCCCAAACTTAAATTTTTCAATATGGAATGATATAGGTGGAAAGAAAAATTCTAAATATAAATCATACCTCAGTACTTTAGGCATTGTCATCATTCTGAAATTTTGTAGTCCTTCTCAGAATTTTTACTTCAACTGGTTTGTAATATTAGGAGCTTTCTATACATATAAATCATTAGAGAATTTATTGGGTAATGAAATTTTGAAATAATTATAAGACTAAACATTATACAAACATCAACACATCCACAATACTAAACAAAAAACAATTACAAAGATATTAAAATGCAAATAAAAATCACGTCACATTACAATTTTATAAAGTACTAATCAACATCTATTATAACTACACATGCAAATTTCAGCTACCACACTAAACAATTATAATAATAATTAAAAATTATCCGATTGCAACATAAAAATAAAAATGAATATACAAACAAACAAACATCTATCTCTATTACCCAAATTACAAAAATAAAAGTACGTCACTTACTATCATATATCCAAATCCCATGCTATATCTTCATCTCCCTGGTCAGCAGGTGGATTGGGCTGATACTGAGTATAACGGGGGCTTTCAGGAAGAGTAACATCAGACTCACCTCTGTAGTGTTGGGCTTGAGCTTCATAGTAAGCTATCTCAAAGTTAGAATGCCTCTGTAGGTACTCACAATCATAATCATTTCTACATTCTAATCCCCCAATTCTTTCATTTATTAGCTCTATACTCTTTCGCTGCAAGTTCAACTCATTCATTAAATCATTCAGGGTAGAGGAATTAGAGGAAGGAAGGTCATAACTAGTAGAGGGGATATCTGTACTAGTAGAAGGTTCTTAACTCCTATTCCCAGATCTCCATTTTTCATGGGATTCATATGTCTTCAAATTAGCTTTACTAATGGGTTTCATAGGGTAAACCCATTCTTCATCATCTCCAGCTTCAATTCCAGAAAGTTGGCAAAGTGCATAAATGAGGCCAGGATGTCCCAGTCTTCCACTTGTTTCACTCTTCGTCGTGGTTAATATATTCTTAAAAACAATTCTCCCCACATTTATAGTTTGATTATTCTAAATATAGAAATTGAGAATAGCTCTATCCCTTATTACCTCATTATGGTGATAGGTAGGTAACAGAGTAGATGAAATAAAATAGTGATATGCTTTAGATGTGGCATTCAACATGGAAGCAGAAAAATCTACCCGTTCTCATTGCTTTTTCTTCCATGTCCCTTTACTATCAATGAGAAAGTTTATGACATCTTTCAGCGGGCCTTCCATTATACTGAAGGTTTCATAATGACAGTTAACGGAGTCAAGGACTTCATAAAAGGAGTAAATGCGAGCANAGAGCTATGCTTTAGATGTGGCATTCAACATGGAAGCAGAAAAATTTACCCGTTCACATTGCTTTATCTTCCATGTCCCTTTACTATCAATGAGAAAGTTTATGACATCTTTCAGCGGGCCTTCCATTGTACTGAAGGTTTCATAATGACAGTTAACGGAGTCAAGGACTTCATAAAAGGAGTTAACGCGAGCGGCACTAAATTCAACAGAAAATCCTCACACTCGAACGGTTCCGTCCTCAGAATAGTGTACATTGGAATAAAATTCTTTCACAATATTTGCAGCAGCCTTATTGGTGGTGAAGCTCTGACCGAATCCAAGGTTGTAGTGAAGCTCTTACCGAGAGATGATAAAATTCAGTGTCTAAATGCTTTAAAATCACCCCCAAATCCAAGGTCTTCAAGCCCTAGATTGAAATTTTCATTTTTTAAGAAGAAGGGGATGATGAATAGTGGCGGTTGACTGGTTAAAATTGCGGTTAAAAGTGTTTTGTCGGAATCTTGCCATTGGCGAGGTCTTCGGTGTNAAGGGGATGATGAATAGTGGCGGTTGACTGGTTAAAATTGCGGTTAAAAGTGTTTTGTCGGAATCTTGCCATCGGCGGGGTCTTCCGTGCCGTCAGCGAGCTCTATTAAAATAATAACCTAAGTCTCGGGAAAAATTAACTATTGGCGGCATCGATGGTGTCGTCGGCGAGATTAATAAAATTGGGTCAATTTTTAGATTTTTGCAATTGTCGTCAATTTCAAGCCTTGACCACCTCCGTTCAATCATTATAGACATAAATTTTAAGTGATTAAATGATGTATTGACATAAATAAACATTCACAACACAAAACATCACAGTTATATATAAATTCCAAGGATTACATTACACGTTACAAGACACACCTAAGTTTGTTATTTTCTTAACCTTGATACATCAATTCAACGTCACAATCCAAGCCACAACACTTTAAACACCGAAAACAAACATCCTATGCTCAATCTCAACTATACTGAGATCTAAAAGAAAAATTCAAAAGCAAAGAAAACACAAAGTTCAGATCAAATTACACACATAAACATACAGGTAGCAAGGTAAATCCAGTACTCTTCTGATTCAGTGCTTGTTTCTCCTCTGGGATCATCCATTGATTGAACATGAATGAAGAAGTTATAGAAGGGTTAATATGGGAATTCTTCAGTAGAGTCCTCTTCTATCAATCCCATCTTTCTTATCAATCATATCAAACTATCTTTGATATGTCCTGAGTGATCAAAATGCTCTTTCATCCTCCAGTCTAGATGGTCAAAAAAATCAGAGATATTGTTAATTGCATTCATAACATTTTGTACCTCTTTCTCCAATTTCTTGATTCTGTGCAGGATCAGTAGTGTCTTTTTCGGAACTAAAGGCTGAATAGGAAGTGAATTCTGAGGCGATTGATCCACAATAATAGTCATATCATTCTCATCTTCATTGGCTGGGAACCTCTCGGTTGGGTACAAAGGCTTCCAAGGTGGAAGTACCTTTTCCCAATTGTCATAAGATACTTGGAAATGACTGCAACATAAAAAAATTGTTGAAGGATGTCCAAGCCCATAAGTTGATCCATGAGCGATCAGGCCCAAAATAAACTTCACAACTATCGATCCAATATCAATCAGCAGTCCCATTTGGATACAATAATTTAGAATAGCACTTTCCTTAGTAACTTTATCGATCTTTGTTGTCGGTAAAAGTTTTGTAAAAATGAAGAAGTTCCAGGGTTTAGAAACGGAGTTTAGAAGTGTCATAAAAAAACTAACATACCTATTTTCTCTCATTTCTCAATCTTCAGTTTTGTCCGTGAAAAATTGGTAAATCTCATTCATCAGGTTATTGTCGGGACGAAGTTGAAATAATGGCAGACATGAACATTCTTGATCATATATAACTCATTAATTCGTGCAGGAGTAAAAGTTCTCCATCTACCTCATACATAGATGACTCCCTGGTTCATTCCATGCAAATTAACATAAAACTCCTTCACCAAAGAAATAACTACGGCGGCTGTAGTGTAGCACAACACTTCTCATCTTTGTCGTACAATCATCTCTTCAATTACTGTTGAAGGATTCTTCAATCCTCAATTATTGAATCCTTTTTCTTTGATTAATCTCCTTTTTGTTAGCACTTTGTTGAAGATTCGCTGCGCCTCAGAACTAATGAACTTTCTTTGGTTGAACACTTGCAATGTATGGTTTTCAGAGGAATCGGATGACAGAAGGATGAATTTGGTGGATTTTCAATTTGTTTTTGGTGAAATACAAACTTAGGAACCAAATTTAGAAGTTTATAGGGAGTAACTTCCGCCTAAAACCTCCAAAAATCATCATTCAAACTCCGGAAATCGTCAACCTGCCGTTCTTGCCGTCGGTGCAATCGATGGCATCGTCGACAAGCCTTTAGAATTAATTGCCTTGACACTCGGGAAAAACCAACTGTCGGTGGCGTCAATCGCGTCGTCGGTGCACAAGGCAAAAATTTCACATTTCTCTTTGGTCCGAATGCGTTCCAATTTTTTCTATGGATTAAATTTTTATGATGATTTGAGGGTAAGCATGAGTAGTAGAGTTCAATATTACCACAAACTAATGATAATTTANTAAAAATATTGAAACACTTTTAGCGTCACAACGAGGTAAAGCTTGTGCTTCAATCCACTTTGAAATGTAATTAATCTTGAAACACTTTTAGCGTCACAACAAGGTAAATCTTGTGCTTCAATCCACTTTGAAACGTAGTCTACTATAATTAACATGTATAAGCCCAGATGAAGGAATAAATGGTCCCATGAAATCTAATCCCCAAGCATCAAAGATCTCAACTTATAACGTGAAATTCAGAGGCATTTCATTTCTTCTAGATATATTGCCTACTCGTTGGCATCGATCTCAAGTTTTTATGTATATGTAAACATCTCTAAAGGGAGTAGGCCAATAGAATCCAACTTGTAAAATTTTATAAGCAGTTTTATCAATCCCAAAATGTCCTCCAAATTTATAATCATGACATTTCTAAATGATTAGTTCAATTTCTTCATAAGGTACACTTCTTCTCACAATAAGATCNATTTCTTCTAGATATATTGCCTACTCGTTGGCATCGATCTCAAGTTTTATCCAGCTTGTAAAATTTTATAAGCAGTTTTATCAATCCCAAAATGTCCTCCAACTTTAGAATCATGACATTTCTAAATGATTAGTTCAGTTTCTTCATAAGGTACACATCTTCTCACAATAAGATCCTTACATTGTTTATATAAATTAGGTTCATCCTAAAAAAATGCTTTCGCATCATGAATGAATTTTCTTTGTTGTTGCAATGTCAGCATAGGTGGCAAAATATCACTAACAATATAATTAACAATATCAGCATACCATGGTATTTTCCACTCATTAATATTATAAAGTTGTTCATCAGGGAAACTGTGTAATTTCATTTTCAGTGTCAGATAATTCATGATTTTCTAATCTCAACAAATGATCAGCAATTTGATTATCAGTTCCCTTTTCTATCAATAACCACACGATCAAATTCTTGCATACAAAGTATCCATCTTATTAACCTTGGTTTGGCATCCTTCTTTTGCATCAGATATTTAATAGCAAAATGATCAGTTTGCACAACACATTTAGTCCCAATTAAATAAGATCTAAATTTGTCTAAAGCACACACAATGGCCAGTAACTCTTTTTCAGTAACACTATAGTTAATTTGAGCATCATTAAGAGTTTTACTAGCGTAGTATATATGTTTAAAAATCTTTTCATACATTTGTCCAAGAACAACTCCAATAGCATAATCACAAGCATCTCACATCAGTTCAAATGGTTTCTCCTAGTTAGGTGAAACTATAATAAAGGTTGTGATTAATTTTTCTTTTAATAACTTAAAGAAATTTAAATAAATTTTAGTAAATTCAAATTTCTTGACCTTTTCTAAAAGTTGGCATAGGGGTTTAGTAATTTCTTAAAAATTTTAAATAAAACGCATGTAAAAACTAACATGTCCAAGAAAACTCCTAACCTCTCTTACATTAGTAGGAGATGTTAATTTAGATATAATTTGAATTTTTGCAGGGTCTAGTTCCATATCATTTTTTGAAATTGTATGCCCTAACAGAATTTCCCCTGCAACCATAAATTGACATTTCTCCCAATTTTGAACTAAATTAGTTCTTTCGCATAACTCCAAAACTTTTTCAAGATAATTTAAGCATGCGTCCAATAATGTCACAAATACAGAGAAATCATCCATAAATACTTCCAATCCATCAGTTTCCAATCCATCATCAATTAACTTACTAAATATAGACATCATACATCTCTGAAATGTTGCAAAATTAACTTACTAAATATGGACATCATACATCTTTGGAATGTTGCAGGTGCATTACATAATTAGGCATTCTTTGAAAAGCAAAAGTTCTAAAAGGACTAGTAAATGTTGTCTTTTCTTGATCCTCAGAAGCAATAGAAATTTGATGGTAACTGGTATATGCATCTAAAAACAAAAATATTTGTGCCCAGCAAGTCTATCTACTATTTGGTTTAAAAATGGTAAAGGGAAGTGATCTTTCCTAATGGCAGAGTTTAATTTTTTCTATAATTAATGCAAATACGCCACCCAGTAACTTGTCTGATAGGTATTAATTCATTATTATCCTTTATTTCAACTGTCACTCCTACTTTCTTAGGAAAACAACGAATTGGACATACCCAAGTACTATCTGAAATAGGATATATAATTTCAGTGTCCAACCATTTCAAATTTTCCTTCTTGACTACTTCTTTCATCATTGGGTTTAATCTCCTTCGTGGATCACTCTTGGTTTATATTATTCATCTAGTATAATTCTGTGCGTAAAGATCGAAGGACTGATTCCCTTAATATCAGCTAAGGTCTAACCAAAAGCTTTCTTATATCTTTTTAATGTATCCAAAATTCTTTTCTTTTGCCAATCATTTAATTCTAAAGATATAATAACAAGAGGTGTAGATGAGTTTCCCAGAAACACATACTTCAAGCGATTAGACAATCTTTTCAACTCAAGTTCAGGTGGTTTTATAATTGACGGAAGTAGATTCTTATCAGCATTTCTTGTAATATCTAGTATCTGAAATCTTTCCAGAACATAATCTAATTCTTCATTTTCTATTTTGTCCAAAATAACTTCATCTCTAAATTGTTCTTTCTCTTCAAAATGTTCTTTAAAATGCTCGTTCAATAGATGTTCACTAATTTCTGTGCAAAAACATTCTTTATCTCTTTGAACAGCAGGGTATTTCATAGAATTCACAATGTTAAAAGTCACTTCTTGATCGTTAACTCTCATAGTTAATTCCCCATTTCAAACATCTATCATAACTTTTCAGGTAGCTAAAAATGATCTCCCTAAAATGATAAGTATTTATCTTCCTCCATATCTAAAACAATGAAATCCACAGGAAAGATAAATTTATCCACTTTTATTTCTTCCTCCATATCTAAAACAATGAAATCCATAGGAAAGATAAATTTATCAACTTTTACTAATACATCGTCTATAACTCCCTTAAGATAAGTAATTGAACGATCTGCTAGCTGAAGAGTTACAGAAGTAGGTGAGAATTCTCCTAATCCTAATCTTTTGAAGATTGATAGAGGTATAAGATTAATATTGGCTCCTAAATCACATAAAGCTCTTCCATAAAATCTTTCACTAATAGCACATCGTATAGTGAAACTACCAAGATCTTTTAATTGCACTACACTCTTCGTTAAGTGCAACGGTCTTATTATCAGTGAACTTCCTTTTCTTGTTCAAAATATCTTTCATAAACTTCACAAAATTGGGCATTTTCTCTAAAGCTTCTATGAAGGGAATATTTACCGTTAATTTCTTAAGAATTTCTATAAACATGGAAAATTGTTTATCCTTTTTGTATTGCTTTAATCTTTGAGGAAACGGTGGTGGAGGTTTCTTCACAGTAATTTTTATTGGTGTAACTGGATATTCTAAATCTGGGTATTCATGATCCTTTTCTTTTTCTATACCCACTTTCTCTTTTCCAGTTTCCATTTCTTTTTGCACCCTTGTTTCCAATTCTTTTTCACTTCGTAATTTTATCGCTTTTATGTTTTCTTTTCCTTGATCTTTAAGATTAGGTTCCACGGTACAAGTAAAAGTTCCCAATGTTTGATTACTAAGCGCAGTAGCGATATGCCCCAATTGATTTTCAATATTATTGATAGCAGTTTCTTATTTTTGTAATTGATTTCCTTGATTTTACAATTGTTGACCCATGTTTAATATCATCTCTTCCATAACTTCTTTTCCGTAAATTGAATGTTACTGTTAAATCTTGGAGGATAAGAAGGTCTATAATTAACATTTCCTAGGTTGGATGAATTTCCCAATGGGTTCACTGGGTTGTTCGCCCAATGTTGATTTGTAGAAGAATTTTTACTCTAATTAAAATTAAGATGATTCTTTCAACCTGGGTTATAATAATTCGAATAAGGTTTGTTGGGTCTATTATTAATAGCATTTAAAGTCTCATACGAATGTTGAACATCCATAAATTGCCGATGAATTCTCTTCCATCATAGTAGGTGTTGGAGAATAATTCATTACATAATGATCTAATTTCTTCTTCCATCATAGGAGGTGTTGAAGAATAATTCATCCCATAATGATCTAATTTCCTTGATATTACTTCCATCATAGGAGGTGTTGAAGAATAATTCATCCCATAATGATCTAATTTCTTTGATATTGTCCATCATAGGAGGTGTTGAAGAATAATTCATCCCATAATGATCTAATTTCTTTGATATTGCACCAATCATAGCATTTAAGGTCTCATATGAAGGTTGAACATCCACAAATTGCCCAGATGAATTTTCTTCTATAGTAGGTGTTGGAGAATAATTCATTTTATAATGATCTAATTTCTTTGATATTGCAGCAATCTACAAAGCTAACATAGATATTGCATCAAAATCGTGGATACTAGCTATTCTTTTAGGATTTACTCTTTCAGAGGGCCATTTGAAAATTTTTCGAATTATGGATACTAGCTACTCTTTTAGGATTTACCCTTTCAGAGGGTCATTGAAAATTTTTGGTCAGAATCATGTATACTAGCTACTCTTTTAGGATTTACCCGTTCAGAGGGCCATTGAAAATTGTTGGGAGCCATCTCTTCTATTAACGAATAAGCCTCATCAAAAGGTTTTGACATTAAAGAACCACCAGATGCAACATCTATAATCGATATAAGTGATCTCACTAATCCATTATAAGAAGTTTGAATTATCAATAAACCGAAGGGCATCGTTCTAAAATTAAAAGTACCATAAGGACTGGTTAAAGTTATTTTCTCTTGATTTTCAGTAGATATTTGTATTTGGTGATAACCATTGTATCCATCTAGAAAATGAAAGTATTTATGCTAAATTCAAAACACCATCATATTTAAATGTAGCACACAATTCTAAAAAAAATGAAAAGATGTAAATTTGGACCTTCAGTTGGTGATCCCCCCAAATAGATTATTTGATACCATTTGGATAATAACAGGTTTAAGTTCAAATGACTTAGCCACTAGAGTAGGTTTTTGAATATTTCAATGAAGTTCATCTATAGTAGGGTTGGCATAATCTCTTAAAGGTCTAAACTCTTGATGAATTTTAACTTTTTGATTATTTTGATTTGCCATTTCTGTAAGTTTTTTTGATTTTTCAAGATACTTAATTTTGTTGGTTTTTCTGATTTCTCTAATAGTTCTTTCTAATTTAGAATCGTGGGGCACTAGTCCTTCAGAACGTGGACTACGCATACACTAACATAAAATAAAATAAAATAAAACATACAAAAAAAACATACAATATTTAAAGTTTAAATAATTAATTCTAAAAATTGAAATTTAGTTAATTTTCTTCCCCGACAACGATGCAAGAAACTTGATCCCTAGATACTTAATGCTTATGCACAGTACAACAATAGTTCTGATGGTATTTTTCACTTATATTTCCTTATTTTGCAACAAAACCAAAAAATTGATCCTGAAGAAAAATAAGAATTTAACTTTTTAATTTATATATATTTACATTGGGATACTACGCAAGTATTTGTATCGTTATCAAGAAATATAGGACTTTTTGATTAAGACCTCAATATCGAACCCACAGGGAAGATTATGCAATATGCACTTTTTAAAAAGTTTTTCTATTTTGAAGAAGATAATTAGTTAAACTAAAAATGATTTTTGCAGGAATTTAAAATTAAAATATATTTGGTATTTTTGAAATTTTAACGAAACAGTAACAACTGAAAAGATAACTAAAGTTTTTATAGAAGAAAATAATTTAATATGAAAATATATTTCTTCTTATCATGAATCAATAATAAGCATAGGAATTCGATTGTGGAAGTATACAAATTATGTCCTCCTGAATAGGAGCAATAGTATTCTTTACCCTTAGTAGAGATGCTATAAAGAACATTGGCTGATTTAAAGTTTGAATAGTTCTGAAGACCGGCTAGCCAGGGAAGATACTAGCTCTCACACAAGAGTTCCCTCAATTCCCTCCACCTGGGGGCTAACATTCTCGTATCATAAACTAAAATAATAAACCAATTTGGGGGCTTTAACTTGTCACTTGAAAGTCCTCTAACTCTACAACATTCAATGAATATTTTCCTATTTATTTTCACATAATCATATGAACTATATTCTCATTCATACAACCTCATGTGATTCTTTCTAATTGTTGATTCATNAAAATATATTTCTTCTTATCATGAATCAATAATAAGCATAGGAATTCGATTGTGGAAGTATACAAATTATGTTCTGCTGAATAGGAGCAATGGTATTCTTTACCCTTATGTATAGGAATTCTATTGTGAAAGTATGCAAATTGTGTTGTGTCAAATAGGAGCAATAATATTCTTTACCCTTACTGTTGTGGAAGTATGCAAATTGTGTTGTGCCAAATATGAGTAATAATATTCTTTACCCTTACTAGAGATGATATAAAGAACATTGGCTAATTTAAAGTTTGAATAGTTCTGAAGACAGGCTAGGCCCTTACTAGAGATGCTATAAAGAATATTGGCTAATTTAAAGTTTGAATAGTTTTGAAGACCGACCTTACTAGAGATGCTATAAAGAACATTGGCTAATTTAAAGTTTGAATAGTTCTAAAGACCAGATAGGTAGGGAAGATACCATCTAGAGATGCTATAAAGAACATTGGCTAATTTAAAGTTTGAATAGTTCTGAAGACCGGCTAGCCAAGGAAGATACTAGCTCTCACTCAAGAGTTCCCTCAATTCCCTCCACCTGGGGGCTAACATTCTCGTATCATAAACTAAAATAATAAACCAAGTTGGGGGCGTTAACTTGTCACTTTAAAGTCCTCTAACTCTACACCCATCAATGAATATTTTCCTATTTATTTTCACATAATCATATGAACTATATTCTCATTCATACAACCTCATGTGATTTTTTCTAATTGTTGATTGAAAATTATTTGCACTAAATCATATGAAGTACATTCTCATTCATACAACCTCATGTGATTCTTTCCAGTTGTTGACTGAGACAATACCAGTATCATATGAACTACATTCTCATTCATACAACCTCATGTGATTCTTTCCAAATGTTGACTGAGACAATACCAGCCCGGTTCTTACATGTTCTCACAACAAATTTTAACATTTGGAAGACTGAGACAATACCAGCTATTACATTCTCACTCATACAACCTCATGTGATTCTTTCCAATTGTTGACTGAGACAATATCAGTCTATGAACTACATTCTCATTCATATAACCTCATGTGCTTCTTTCCAATTGTTGACAATGACAATGTCGGCTCATTACATTCTCATTCATACAACCTCATGTGATTCTTTCCAATTGTTGACTGAGACAATACAAGTCTGACTTACATGTTCTCACAATAAATTTTAACATCTGGATTGGCCAAATCAAGAAGTAAATGAAGTACATGGATTTAAATTATTCATACAACCTCATGTGATTCTTTCCAATTGTTGACTGAGACAATACCAGCTCGGTTCTTTCATGTTCTCACAACAAATTTTAACATCTGGATTGGCCAAATCAAGAAGTAAATGAAGTACATTGATTTTCTCACAACAAATTTTAACATCTGGATTGGCCAAATCAAGAAGTAAATGAAGTGCATAGATTGAAGTTCACAACTTTTTCCAACATTAAAGATCAATACTCTCCACAACTTCCATCCAAAACTTAATTACCACAACTTCTTCCAACATTAAAGATCAATACTCTCCACAACTTCCATTCAAAACTTAATTACTTATTATTTTAAGAAGAAAGATAGAGAAAACTACTCAAAATCCATGGAGAAAACAAAACCAAACTTTAGTTTAAAAGAAGAAATCATTGTCAAACCAACAACAAGTATCTATTAAAATCAAAAGTGGTCTAAAATAAAAAGGTAAAAACTTATCTCAAGTCCTCTACCAAACTCTTAAAATTTCTTGGAATCTCTTCTCTTTTACAATAACTCAAAACAAAATGATAAAAAGGATAAAGTACATAAAAAGTTTTCTTTAAAATCTCTCCAAACTAACTCCTCAGAAAAGAACTTTCAAAACTTGCCAATATTTTCAGGACTCTTTTCTAAATCCTTCCTTATTTCTTTTATAGTTTTCAAAGAGGTGCCTTGGGATCTCTTCAAAATGAATCTTGATTCGATGTATTTTACTAAGAGATGTATCCTTTCAAGATAATTTCATCCATGGTGGTTACAACCACCTATTAAGCCAATGGGTGCCTCAAAAACTTCTTCAAAATCTGTGAAAACTGATTTTACTCATTTAGTAACTGCCAATGGCGCTTAAGCGGGGTCTCGGTGCTTAGTCGTGACCTTCTCTGTTTAACCTGCACTTAAGCGCAGGATCTGGCGCTTAGGCGCTAAAACACTTTTGCACAATTTTTCACCTTTTTTCTCTAAATTTAAACCTTTTCACTCCTTTAAGCATTTTTTCCATTTTTACTTGTGTCTGCAAGAAAAACACAAAGNAAGCTTAGAAATGATATTACATCTTTTAATCAGTTTGAAGGAAAATTTTTTTATGAAGCAAGGAAATGATTTAAAGAACTCTTAAGAGAGTGTCCACACCATGCTATACCAGATTGGTTAATAATTCAAACCTTTTATAATGGACTAATTGGTTCTCTTAGATATATTATTGATGCCGCTACTGGTGGTTCATTTATGTCAAAACCATTTCATGACGCTTATGCTTTAATTGAAGAGATGGCTAAAAATAATTTTCAATGGCCTTCTGAGAGGGTGAATCTGAAGAAAGTAGCGAATATTCATGAAACTGATGCATTTACTATGTTAGCAAATCAAGTTGCTACAATTTCAAGGAAGTTAGACCAATTTGGAATGAATTTTTCTCAACCAATTTTCATGATTGAAGAGAATTCATTAGGCCAAATGGTAGATTCTCAAGCATCATTAGAAACTTTAAACACCATAAATAATAAGCAAAATAACCCATATTACAATTATTATAACCCAGGTTGGAAGAACCATCCTAACTTTAACTAGAATAACAATTTGGGTGGAAATAATCAGCAATGGGGGAACAACCAATAAAACCCTTTGGGAAACGGAAACAACCAAGGGAATAATAATTATAGATCTATTTATCCTTCAGGTTTCAATAGTAATACACAATTTAAGGATAAGAAGTTGTCTATAGATGAAGTGGTGTTACAAATGGGTAATGAATTACAAAGTCAAGGAGCTACAATTATAGATATTGAGAATCAACTTGGGCAAATCGCAAGTCCATTAAGTAATAGATCCCAAGAAACACTTCCTAGTAATATTAAATCAAATCTTAAAGACCAAAATAAAGAGAAAGTTAAAGTCGTACAACTTAAAAGCAAAAGAAAATTGGAAGGTAGGATTCAAAAAGAGTTGAAGTAGAGAGAGAAGAAATTGAAGAATCAAAAGAGGACGCTCCAAAAGATTCTGAAAGAACTATTTCTCAACTAAAAATTGATTTAGAAAAACCACCACCTCCATTTCCTCAGAGACTTTGACAATATAAGTTGGATAAGCAATTTTCAAAATTTCTAGAAATGTTTAAGAAGCTTACAATCAATATTCCATTTGCTGATGCCTTAGAACAAATGTTTTTGGAAATATTTAAGAAGCTTACAATCAATATTCCATTTGCTGAAGCCTTAGAATAAATGTCAAGCTATGTAAAGTTTATGAAGGATATTCTCAACAGATTTGCTAAAGCCTTAGAACAAATGTCAAGCTATGTAAAGTTTATGAAGGATATTATCAACAGAAAAAGGGAAGTTTGAAGATAATGAGACTGTTGCACTTAGTGAGGAGTGCAGTGCTATAATTCAGAAGAAACTTCTTGAAAAGCTTAAAGATCCTGGTTGCTTTACAATTCTATGTGCAATAGGAGATAGATTTTATGAGAAAGCTTTATGTAATTTAGCTGCAAGCATTAACCTCATGCCCTTACCAATATTTAAAGGATTGGCATTGGGAGAAATAACCCCTACTACTATAACTCTGTAGTTAGCAGATCGTTCAATAACCTATCCTAAAGGAGTTATAGAAGATGTCCTAGTGAAAGTGAATCCATTTATCTTTCTTGTTGATTTCATTGTGCTAGATATGGAGGAAGATGAAGAAATACCTATCACTTTGAGGAGACCATTCCTAGCCACAGGAAGAGCAATGATGGATGTGTAGAAAGGGTAATTAACAATGCACGCCAATGATCAAACTGTTACTTTTAACATTTCAAAATCAATGAAGTACTCTGCAAAAGGTAAAGATGATGAATGCTATAGAATGGAGGTTACAAGATATTTGAGCGAATGTCATTTCAAGAATACTTATGAAGAAAAATCTGAAGAAAAAGATTTTGAACACATGAAAGAAGAGGAATTAGATCAATGTGTAAACCTTTTTAAGGAAGATTCAAGTTATGTTCAAGAATGTTTTGAAATTTTGGACATGATAGACGAAGATAAATCATTTTGTCCAGCTATTGAAAAACATCCAAAACTTGAGTTGAAATTACTTCCTGAACATTTAAAATATGCCTTCTTACGAGATTCCTCTACTTTACCTATTATAATTTCCTCAAAGTTAACAAAGGAAGAAGAAGAAAAAATGATGATAATTTTGAAAAATTTTATAAAAGCCTTCGGATGGACAATTGCTGATATTAAAGGAATTAGTCCTTCAATTTGTATGCATAAAATTAATCTGAGAGAAAACTACAAATCCAGGGCTGATCCACAAATGAGATTAAATCCTGTTATGAAAGAAGTTATTAAGAAAGAAATTTTAAAGTGGTTAGATGTTGGAATTATCTCCCCTATTTTAGATAGTGCATGAGTTAGTCCAAATTTCTGTGTTCCTAAGAAAGAAGGAGTGCNATACGTATATGAGTTTCTTTAGGAGTTACTAAAATTTTTATTTAGAATTATAGTAGTCCAATTTATAAAAAATAATTAGTAAATAAAACCAACTTAAAGTTTGAAAATTTTTAATGTTATGAACTAAGAAAATACGAGTTCCTATCTAACTCAGAAATATTGTATGTTCTCTAAATTTAGATTTTAGTTCTTTTCCTTTCTCTACTTAAAATTTTTTATTAAAAACAATTTTACTTACTATATTATATTTATAAGCTTAAGATTTTATCAAGTCTTAGACTTTAAGAAGATCAAATGTAGAACTAATTTTTGATTAGGCACTAACCCTCAAGCTTCTCCTCCCTTACACTTCTTTTCTTTTTCTTTTCTTTTTTTTTCTTTTTCTTTTTCTTTTTCTTTTTCTTCTTTATTTTCTTTTTCTTTTTCCGGCAAGGATTAATATATCTGGATAGGCCTTTAATGATTTGGAATTCCCCTTCTCCTTTCCTAAAGTAAAATCTTGATATAAAGCTTTTACCTATAAATATAATAATAGTTTTGAAAATATTTTTAGTAAAAGAAATTTATGTTTTAAAAGTAAAAGTCTAAATTATCTAAATTTTTCAAAAATACAATTTTTCTTTCTAAAGATAGTAACTTGTATTAATCAATTTCTATGCTAAAAATTTTTAACTTAAAGTTTTTCTTCATTACTTGAAATTTTAACTAAATTTTCTTACTCATTTCTAACATCAAATTTCACCTCCCTAATATAACTTCATAAAAATAGTCAATTTTTTNGCTAAAAATTTTTAACTTAAAGTTTTTCTTCATTACTTGAAATTTTAACTAAATTTTCTTACTCATTTCTAACATCAAATTTCACCTCCCTAATATAACTTCATAAAAATAGTCAATTTTTTTTTTTAAATCAAATTCACTTGTAGTACATTTGAGAACAAATAAAATTCCAATTTTAAAAATATTTTTCATCCCTCTAAATTTAAAATTTTAACAGATTAAACTGTTTAGCATCAGATAATTATATAGGCAGGAAATGAAAATTGAAATAACTTGCTAACATGAATTTTAGCATTCTAATTATACAAGTATAAAATGATAGACCGGAATAAAATTAATTTTTTATCAAATTTTCTATATTTTCATTTTAGTTTAACATGTAGAGATTCTATAGGTTTCTAAACAGTGGGTATAAAAGCAAGNTTTAAAATCAAATTCACTTGTAGTACATTTGAGAACAAATAAAATTCCAATTTTGAAAATATTTTTCATCCCTCTAACCTTAAAATTTTAACAGATTAAACCGTTTAGCATCAGATAATTATATATGCAGGAAATGAAAATTGAAATTTGCTAACATGAATTTTAGCATTCTAATTATACAAGTATAAAATGAAAGACCGGAATAAAAATAATTTTTTATCAAATTTTCTATATTTTCATTTTAGTTTAACATGTAGAGATTCAATAGGTTTCTAAACAGTGGGTATAAAAGCAAGCAACACACTAACATGATAAAAGAAAAATATAGGGCAACAGTTTCTGAATTTCAAGTTTAAGATCTAAGCTAGCAAGACTTTCTACTTTATAATAGATGTGAAATTAAGTTCTAAAATAAATAAATCACAGTACTAAACACAAAATAATAGCTACTACCCTAAAATTTAAAAATAAAAAGAAATACTATGTAACACAACAATCACAACAATAATAGAACATAAAAATTCAAAACACAACATAAATCATAGTCCAAAAAATATAAAAGCAAATGTAGAAAGCTCAGACCAAGTAGTTCACATCATATTACAACCATTTTCTGAATCACCTCTGTACCAGAATCACTGTTGTACCATTTTTCTGCAGGTTCATAATCAGAATATCAAGTATAAGGAGAAAATTGCACTCCTGGTTCAGCTCTAGTCAGGCTTTTCAAAGATGAGTGGAATTGCTCTTCATAATCACTCTTACTTCTATTATAACTATTAGTATGATCTACAAAATGCTCTAAATTTTGTACCTTATCAGCGGTAAAATTGATATTATGCATCATCTTCTGCAATAACTCATCCTGAGTCATGGTATTACCTTTAGATGTAGAAGCACGAGAAGTAGATGGTCGTGATGAAGATGCAGCAGAGGTAGATGCAACAGACGTCTCTAATCCATAACTTCTGGAAAATCCTCCTCTCTTGCCAAAAATCAAATGCTCAGATAAGTCTTCACATTCCCCTTTGTGATGGGCTTTAGAGGTAACAGAACTTCCTCCCTACTATCATACTTCACTTTAGCCTGCTCACATAATGAAAATATCAAGGAAGCAAATCCCATACCTACAGTAGTAGCAGCAGCAGTTGAACCGATGATAGTGTGATAGATCAAAGCCCCTATGTTGATAGGTTTTCCTTCCTGAATACAGTAATTTAATGTTGTTCTCTCTCTCTGGTCACTTACTGAGATGATTGGTGGGAAGCAGACGAGCAAAAATGAAATAGTGTCAGGCCTTTGAAGGTGCACATAACTTCAAAGTTAGGAAATTTACACTCCTCTCATTGGTTACTTCAAAAGTCCTCTCCCAATAGTCAAATATGAAATAATCTTATCTAACTCTGAAATGACTTCCCCCATCAGTAATGATATTATATTTTTGGTGTCGTTGCCCGGGGAAAAGAAAACTAAGTAAATTTCTATTTTTAGAAAGTCTTATTTAAACTTTAAATAATGTATCTTATTTTGTGTGTTTTATTTTATTTATTTTGTTTTATGCTAGTGTATGTGTAGTTCAGGTTTTGAAGGACTAGTGCCCTACGATTCTGCATTAGAAAGAACTATTAGAAAAATTAGAAAAACCAAAAAAAATTAAAAATCTTGAAAAGTCCAAAAAAAATATATGACAAACCAAAATAATTAAAATGTTGAAATTCATCAAGAGTTTAGACCTTTAAGAGATTACGCCAACCCTACTGTAGATGGACTTCATTATAGCTTTTAAAAACCTACGGTAGTGACTAATTCTTTTGAGCTTAAACCTGCTTTTATCCAAATGGTATCAAATAATCTGTTTGGTGGATCACTGACTGAAGATCCAAATTTACATCTTGCCAATTTTCTCGAATTGTGTGCTACATTTAAATATTATGATGTTTCAGATGGTGTCATAAGACTTAGGTTATGTCCTTTCTCACGGAGGGATAAAGCTAAGGTGTGGTTGAATTCGTTAGCACTTAGATCTATCAGAACTTGGGGTTATTTAGCAAAAAAATTCCTTGCTAAATATTTTCCATCATCAAAAACTCCAAAGCTTAGAAATGATATTACATCTTTTAATCAGTTTGAAGGAAAATTTTTTTATGAAGCAAGGAAATGATTTTTATAAAGAACTCTTAAGAGAGTGTCCACACCATGCTATACCAGATTGGTTAATAATTCAAACATTTTATAATGGACTAATTGGTACTCTTAGATANAGTGACTAATTCTTTTGAGCTTAAACCTGCTTTTATCCAAATGGTATCAAATAATCTGTTTGGTGGATCACTAACTGAAGATCCAAATTTACATATTGCCAATTTTCTCGAATTGTGTGCTACATTTAAATATGATGGTGTTTCAGATGGTGTCATAAGACTTAGGTTATTTCCTTTCTCACGGAGGGATAAAGCTAAGATGTGGTTGAATTCGTTAGCACCTAGATCTATCAGAACTTGGGGTGATTTAGCACAAAAATTCCTTGCTAAATATTTTCCATCATCAAAAACTCCAAAGCTTAGAAATGATATTACATCTTTTAATCAGTTTGAAGGAAAATTTTTTTATGAAGCAAGGAAATGATTTTTATAAAGAACTCTTAAGAGAGTGTCCACACCATGCTATACCAGATTGGTTAATAATTCAAACATTTTATAATGGACTAATTGGTACTCTTAGATATATTATTGATGCCGCTACTGGTGGTTCATTGATGTCAAAACCATTTCATGACGCTTATGCTTTAATTGAAAAGATGGCTACCAATAATTTTCAATTGCCTTCTGAGAGGGTGAATCTAAAGAAAGTAGTGAATATTCATGAAACTGATGCATTTACTATGTTAGCAAATCAAGTTGCTACAATTTCAAGGAAGTTAAACCAATTTGGAATGAATTTTTCTCAACCAATTTTCATGATTGAAGAGAATTCATTAGGCCAAATGGTACATTCTCAAGCATCATTAGAAACATTAAATGCCATAAATAATAAGCAAAATAACCCATATTCTAATTATTATAACCCAGGTTGGAAGAACCATCCTAACTTTAACTAGAATAACAATTTGGGTGAAAATAATCAGCAATGGGGGAACAACCAATAAAACCCTTTGGGAAACGGAAACAACCAAGGGAATAATAATTATAGATCTATTTATCCTTCAGGTTTCAATAGTAATACACAATTTAAGGATAAGAAGTTGTCTATAGATGAAGTGGTATTACAAATGGGTAATGAATTACAAAGTCAAGGAGCTACAATTATAAATATTGAGAATCAACTTGGGCAAATCGCAAGTCCATTAAGTAATAGATCCCAAGGAACACTTCCTAGTAATATTAAATCAAATCTTAAAGACCAGAATAAAGAGAAAGTTAAAGTCGTACAACTTAAAAGCAGAAGAAAATTGGAAGGTAGGATTCAAAAAGAGATTGAAGTACAAAGAGAAGAAATTGAAGAATCAAAAGAGGACGCTCCGAAAGATTCTGAAAGACCTATTTCTCCACTAAAAATTGATTTAGAAAAACTACCACCTCCATTTCCTCAGAGACTTTGATAATATAAGTTGGATAAGCAATTTTCAAAATTTCTAGAAATGTTTAAGAAGCTTACAATCAATATTCCATTTGCTGATGCCTTAGAACAAATGTTTTTGGAAATATTTAAGAAGCTTACAATCAATATTCCATTTGCTGAAGCCTTAGAATAAATGTCAAGCTATGTAAAGTTTATGAAGGATATTCTCAACAGATTTGCTAAAGCCTTAGAACAAATGTCAAGCTATGTAAAGTTTATGAAGGATATTATCAACAGAAAAAGGGAAGTTTGAAGATAATGAGACCGTTGCACTTAGTGAGGAGTGCAGTGCTATAATTCAGAAGAATCTTCTTGAAAAGCTTAAAGATCCTGGTTGCTTTACAATTCTGTGTGCAATAGGAGATAGATTTTATGAGAAAGCTTTATGTAATTTAGCTGCAAGCATTAACCTTATGCCCTTACCAATATTTAAAGGATTGGCATTAGGAGAAATAACCCCTACTACTATAACTCTGCAGTTAGCAGATCGTTCAATAACCTATCCTAAAGGAGTTATAGAAGATGTCCTAGTGAAAGTGAATCCATTTATCTTTCTTGTTGATTTCATTGTGCTAGATATGGAGGAAGATGAAGAAATACCTATCACTTTGAGGAGACCATTCCTAGCCACAGGAAGAGCAATGATGGATGTGTAGAAAGGGTAATTAACAATGCACGCCAATGATCAAACTGTTACTTTTAACATTTCAAAATCAATGAAGTACTCTGCAAAAGGTAAAGATGATCAATGCTATAGAATGGAGGTTACAAGATATTTGAGCGAATGTCATTTAAAGAATACTTATGAAGAAAAATCTGAAGAAAAAGATTTTGAACACAAGCAAGAAGAGGAATTAGATCAATTTGTAAACCTTTTTAAGGAAGATTCAAGCTATGTTCAAGAATGTTTTGAAATTTTTGACATGATAGACGAAGATAAATCATTTTGTCCAGCTATTGAAAAACATCCAAAACTTGAGTTGAAATCACTTCTTGAACATTTAAAATATGCCTTTTTAGGAGATTCCTCTACTTTACCTGTTATAATTTCCTCAAAGTTAATAAAGGAAGAAGAAGAAAAAATGATGAAAATTTTGAAAAATTTTATAAAAGTCTTCGGATGGACAATTGCTGATATTAAAGGAATTAGTACTTCAATTTGTATGCATAGAATTAATCTGGGAGAAAACTACAAATCCAGGGCTGATCCACAAATGAGATTAAATCCTGTTATGAAAGAAGTTATTAAGAAAGAAATTTTAAAGTGGTTAGATGCTGGAATTATCTCCCCTATTTTAGATAGTGCATGAGTTAGTCCAATTTTCTGTGTTCCTAAGAAAGAAGGAGTGTCTGTAACTGTGAATAAGCATAATGAGTTAATACCTACTAGACAAGTTATAGGGTGGCGAATATGCATTGATTATAGAAAATTAAATACTACCACTAGGAAAGATCATTTTCCACTACCTATTATAGATCAAATGCTGGATAGACTAGCTGGGGATAAATACTTTTATTTTCTAGATAGATATACCAGTTATCACTAATTTTAAATATCTCATGAGGATCAAGAGAAAACAACATTTACCAGTCCTTATGGTACTTTTTCTTTTAGAAGAATGCCCTTTGGTTTATGTAATACCCCTGCTACATTTCAAAAATTTATGATGTTAATTTTTTGTGATTTAATTAAAAAAGGGATTGAAGTCTTTACAGATGAATTTTTCAGTGTTTGGAACTTCATTTGACTCATGTTTAGAACATTTATCTAAAGTTCTTAAGCGCTACGAAGAAATAAATTTTGTCCTTAACCAGGAAAAATGCTAATTTATGGTAGCAGGAGGAATTGTATTATGTCATTAAATATCAAAAAATGGAATGGAAGTAGATCCTGCTAAAATTCAAGTGATCGCTAATTTACCTTATCAAAAAATGTAAGAGAAATTATGAGTTTTTTAGGACATGCTGGATTCTACAGGCGATATATTAAGGACTTTTTAAAGATTGCTAAGCCTTTATGTTATTTACTGGAGAAAGATGCAATTTTCAATTTTGACGAGGAATGCCTAAAAGTTTTTAGATTATTAAAAAAATAATTAATCACTGCACCAATTATAGCTTCACCAAATTGGTAAAAACCTTTTGAACTTATGTGTGATGCAAGTGATTATGCTATTAGAGCTGTTTTAATATAAAGATATAATAAAGCTTTCAATGTTGTTTACTATGCTAGTAAAGCTCTTAATGAAACTCAAATTAATTATACAACAACTAAAAGAGTTATTAGCAATAGTATATGCCTTTAATAAATTTAGATCATATTTGATTGGAACTCGTTGTATAGTGCATATAGATCATTCTACTATTAAGTACTTAATGAAAAACAAGGATACTAAACAGAGACTTATAAGATGGATTCTTCTTTCACAAGAATTTGATTTTAAAATAGTAGATCAGAAGGGAACTAAAAGTCAAATTGCTGATTATTTTTCCAGACTTGAATTAGAAAAACCACTATGTTTTCAAAAAGAAATTAATGAACAATTTCGAGATGAAAAATTGTTCGTTGTAAAGTGGTGTGCTTCGTGGAATGCCGACATTGTGAATTATATTGTTAGTGATCTTAAACCCTATGGAATGACATATCAATAAATGAGTAACTTTATTTCTGAAGCTAAGACTTATTTTTAGGATGACCCATATTTATATAAACAAGGAAAGGATCTGATCATTTAAAGATGTGTACCATTAGAAAAAAGTTATGAAATTATCCAAAAATGTCATAATTCTAATTTTGGGGAACATTTTGGGGTTGATAAAATAGCATACAAAATTTTACAATCTGGATTTTGTTTGCCTACAATTTTTAGATATGTTAATGCTCATATCAAAACTTGTGATAGTGTTAAAGAGTAGGCAATATTTCTAAAATGAGATGCCTCTCAATTATATGCTAGAAGTTGAAATATTTGATGTTTGGGGATTAGATTTTGTGGGATCATTTATACCATCTTTTGAAAATTTATAGATTCTGTTAGTAGTGGACTATGTATCCAAATGGATAGAAGCTATTGCTTTACCTCGATGTGATGCTCAATGTATTGCAAAATTTTTAAAAATGAACATATTTTCTAGATTTGGAACCTTGAGAGTTATTATTACTGATGGGGGAAGTCATTTTAGAATTTCCATTATGGAAAAGTTATTAAAAAAATATCATATAAATCATAGGATTGCTACTGATTATCATCCTCAAATAAGTGGTTTGGCTGAAATATCCAATTAGGAAATTAAAAGAGTTATGGATAAATCTGTGAATGTAACAAAAAATGGATTGGTCAGTCAAACTTGACTATGCTTTGTGGGCCTATAGGACTGCATATAGAACTCCTATAGAAATGTCCCCACATAGGCTAATATTAGGGAAAACTTGTCACTTACCAGTTGAACTTGAGCATAAATCATATTGGGCTATTAAATAGTTAAATTATAATTTTAAAGATGCTGGTGAGAAAAGATTGTTACAATAAAATGTGCTTAAAGATATAAGGAATGAATCTTATGACAGCNGCTACATTTCAAAAATTTATGATGTTAATTTTTTGTGATTTAATTAAAAAAGGGATTGAAGTCTTTACAGATTACTTTCAGTGTTTGGAACTTCATTTAACTCATGTTTAGAACATTTATCTAAAGTTCTGAAGCGCTACGAAGAAATAAATTTAGTCCTTAACCAGGAAAAATGCCAATTTATGGTAGCAGGAGGAATTGTATTATGTCATCAAATATCAAAAAATGGAATGGAAGTAGATCCTGCTAAAATTTAAGTGATCGCTAATTGAGCTTATCAACAAATGTAAGAGAAATTAGGAGTTTTTTAGGACATGCTGGATTCTACAGGCGATATATTAAGGAATTTTTAAAGATTGCTAACCCTTTATGTTATTTACTGGAGAAAGATGCAATTTTCAATTTTGACGAGGAATGCCTAAATGTTTTTAGATTATTAAAAAAATAATTAATCACTGCACCAATTATAGTTTCACCAAATTGGTAAAAACCTTTTGAACTTATGGGTGATGCAAGTGATTATGCTATTGGAGCTGTTTTAATATAAAGATATGATAAAGTTTTCAATGTTATTTACTATGCTAGTAAAGCTCTTAATGAAACTCAAATTAATTATACAACAACTTGATAAAATTTTAAAAGTTATTTACTATGCTAATAAAACTCTTAATGAAACTCAAATTAATTGTACAACAACTGAAAAAAGTTATTAGCAATAGTATATGCCTTTAATAAATTTAGATCATATTTGATTGGAACTCATTGTATAGTGCATATAGATCATTCTACTATTAAGTACTTAATGAAAAACTAGGATACTAAATAGAGACTTATAAGATGGATTCTTCTTTCACAAGAATTTGATTTTAAAATAGTAGATCAGAAGGGAACTAAAAGTCAAATTGCTGATTATTTTTCCAGACTTGAATTAGAAAAAACCACTATGTTTTGAAAAAGAAATTAATGAACAATTTCGAGATGAAAAATTGTTCGCTGTAAAGTGGTGTGCTTCGTGGAATGCCGACATTGTGAATTATATTGTTAGTGATCTTAAACCCTATGGAATGACATATCAATAAATGAGTAATTTTATTTCTAAAGCTAAGACTTATTTTTAGGATGACCCATATTTATATAAACAAGGAAAGGATCTGATCATTTAAAGATGTGTACCATTAGAAAAAAGTTATGAAATTATCCAAAAATGTCATAATTCTAATTTTGGGGAACATTTTGGGGTTGATAAAATAGCATACAAAATTTTACAATCTGAATTTTGTTGGCCTACAATTTTTAGATATGTTAATGCTCATATCAAAACTTGTGATAGTGTCAAAGAGTAGGCAATATTTCTAGAAGAAATGAGATGCCCCTCAATTATATGCTAGAAGTAAGTTAAAATTGGCCTACAATTTTTAGAGATGTTAATGCTTATATAAAAACTTGTGATAGATGTCAACTATTGGCCTACAATTTTTAGAGATGTTAATGTTTATATCAAAACTTATGATAGATGTCAAAGTGTAGGCAATATCTCTAAAAGAAATGAGATGCCCCTCAATTATATGCTAGAAGTTGAAATATTTGATGTTTGGGGGTTAGATTTTGTGGGATCATTTATACCATCTTTTGAAAATTTATATATTATGTTAGCAGTGGACTATGTATCCAAATGGATAGAAGCTGTTGCTTTACCTCGATGTGATGCTCAAAGTATTGCAAAATTTTTAAAAATGAACATATTTTCTAGATTTGAAATCTTGAGAGTTATCATTACTGATGGGGAAAGTCATTTTAGAATTTCCATTATGGAGAAGTTATTAAAAAATATCATATAAATCATAGGATTGCTACTGATTATCATCCTCAAATAAGTGGTTTGGCTGAAATATCCAATTAGGAAATTAAAAGAGTTATGGATAAATCTGTGAATGTAACAAAAAATGGATTGGTCAGTCAAACTTGACTATGCTTTGTGGGCCTATAGGACTGCATATAGAACTCCTATAGAAATGTCCCCACATAGGCTAATATGTGGGAAAACTTGTCACTTACCAGTTGAACTTGAGCATAAATCATATTGGGCTATTAAATAATTAAATTATAATTTTAAAGATGCTGGTGAGAAAAGATTGTTACAATAAAATGTGCTTAAAGAGATAAGAAATGAATCTTATGACAGTGCTAAGATTTATAATGAAAAGATGAAAATGTGGCTGATCGAAAGATTCTTACTAAAAAATTCCAGCCAGGGCAATAAATTTTGTTGTATAATGCAAGGTTAAGATTACTTCCTGGAA
Source organism: Phalaenopsis hybrid cultivar (assembly GCA_002079205.1). Classification (NCBI taxonomy): domain Eukaryota; kingdom Viridiplantae; phylum Streptophyta; class Magnoliopsida; order Asparagales; family Orchidaceae; genus Phalaenopsis; species Phalaenopsis hybrid cultivar. Next base: position 45,553 of record JXCR01136167.1, on the reverse strand, counting down.
AACTTAAGTCTAGGGGGATGGGCCCATTTATTATGATAAAAATTTATCCTTTTGGAGTTGTGGATATTAAAGATCCTAATTCTAAGAAAATTTTTAAAGTGAATGGACATAAACGTAAACCTTAATATATAGGGGATCAGCATAATTATAATGATGGAATGATGTTGGGTCAACCAGAATGAACACTAGTTATGTCGGGTTGACGACGCAAAAGCAAGCGCTTTGTGGGAGACAACTCATAGTTATCATTGTATTTTTTCTTTGATTATTGTTTTGAGTCTGATTAAGAAGTTTAGAGTAGTATTTTTTAATTTATTATGTGCTAGTGATGATTTTTAGACTTTATTTAGTAAACTAGGCATGTTAAATAAAGAATTTGGACATTAAGTTGACTGGTGCAAAAATGTGCACTGGCGCTTAAGCACCAGATCCAGTGCTTAAGCGCTGCAGTTTAATCACATGTGCAAATTTCAATTTCTAGAAGGTATAACTGAAATTTAGTTGGAATAAACATGTCTTCGTAGTTTCTAGTCGAGCATAGAAGTTATGAGGGGGAATTAGGCCTATAAATAGAAGGAGTTTGTGAAGGAATTTCTCCCCAAATTATTTTTAGCCCTAAAAGTCTGAAAAAGAGCGAGATTTAGAGAAAATGTCTTCATGGGAGTTAAATTTGAAGAAGGAAAAAGCCATGAAGAAGAAGTTCATTAGTCAAAGTGCACAGGATATGTATAACAGTTTCTTAGTAATTAGTGTTGAAGGAATACCAGAGAAGATCAACGAGATGGAGAATATTATATCTATATTAGAGACTAAGGTGCTTGAATTGCATGCTCATCTAGAACATATTTGGTGGCAACTTAAAATGCAATTCAGCCATACCAATTATGTAGAGGAAGCGGATAAGGTGATATTTGTTAAGCAAAAGTGGATTGAAGATGATAGTATTAGAGCTCATCACCTTCATCCGTTTTATCAACTCTATATTCCTGGAGAGACTACTGATAGAAAAGAAATTTNATTTTGTTGTATAATGCAAGGTTAAGATTACTTCCTGGAAAACTTAAGTCTAGGGGGATGGGCCCATTTATTGTGATAAAAATTTATCCTTTTGGAGTTGTGGATAATAAGATCCTAATTCTGAGAAAATTTTTAAAGTGAATGGACATAAACGTAAACCTTAATATATAAAGGATTAGCATAAATATAATGATGGAATGATGTTGGGTCAACCAGAATGTACACTAGTTATGTCGGGTTGACGACGCAAAAGAAAGCGCTTTGTGGGAGACAACCCATAGTTATCATTGTATTTTTGCTTTGATTGTTGTTTTGAGTCTGATTAAGAAGTTTAGGGTAGTATTTTTGAATTTATTATGTGCTAGTGATGATTTTTAGACTTTATTTAGTAAACTAGGCATGTTAAAATAAGAATTTTGACATTAAGTTGACTGGTGCAAAAATGTGCACTGGCGCTTAAGCACCAGATCCGGTGCTTAAGCGCTGCAGTTTAATCACATGTGCAAATTTCAATTTCTAGAAGGTATAACTGAAATTTAGTTGGAATAAACATGCCTTCGTAGTTTCTAGTCGGGCATAGAAGTTATGAGGGGGAATTAGGCCTATAAATAGAAGGGTTTTGTGAAGAAATTTCAGCCCGGATTATTTTTAGCCCTAAAAGTCTGAAAAAGAGCGAGATTTAGAGAAAATGTCTTCATGGGAGTTGAATTTGAAGAAGGAAAAAGCCATGAAGAAGAAGTTCATTAGTCAAAGTGCACAGGATATGTATAACAGTTTCTTAGTAATTAGTATTGAAGGAATATCAGAGAAGATCAACGAGATGGAGAATACTATATCTGTATTAGAGACTAAGGTGCTTGAATTGCATGCTCATCTAGAACATATTGGGTGGCAACTTAAAATGCAATTCAGCCATACCAATTATGTAGAGGAAGCGGATAAGGTGATATTTGTTAAGCAAAAGTGGATTGAAGATGATAGTATTAGAGCTCATCACCTTCATCCGTTTTATCAACTCTATATTCCTGGAGAGACTACTGATAAACAAGAATTTTTTCTTTCTAATGAAGAGTGGCATTAAGTTAAGTGTTAGGAATTCTGTGTTTGGAGTCATGTTCTTAAGTGTGTTAGTATTTATGTCTTGTGTTTAGAGTTTTCATCGCTTGTGTTTAATTATAAATGTGTGTTAAGTGTCTTGCACTTAGGAAAATTTTCTCATCCAAGACTATTTGGAGAGAGAACTAAGTGTTAAATGTGTTTGTATTTGTTTGTGAATTAATATAAGTTTATTTTTATGAAAATTTGTGTTATTCTTAGCCTCAAATTGAATTAATTATTATGGAGAATTTTTAGAGAGAAGGGAGTTATGAGAAGTAAAAATAGTCATTTAAGTGCTATGAGACAACTTAGGGGTGGTTTACTTAGGCTAGTAGTGTATTTTACTTAAAATTAAAAATTTTGGAAGTTGTGTACTGGCGCCTAAGTGCCACATCTCGAGCTCAAGCGTGAGCCAACCCGAGAGGCAGGCACCTAAGAGCCACTTACCAGCGCTTAAACGTTGGTTCACGAAAACCAATTTGCAAACGGTTAAAAGTGAATTCTAAGTTCGAAAATATCATTTTTAACACCTCCTATCATCTTCCCCAACTCAAAGTCACAATTTTGAAGGCTAGGGCAAGTGGACTGAAGATTTCTAGGTGGAATCGAGTGAGATTTGCTAGATCCAAGTTCCTTAAGGTAAGAGCCTTACTTCTAAAAAAACTTTTGGATTTTCACCATATATATTGAGCACATTTGGAAGATTTCAAAAATTTACTATTCGTGATGAAAAGTGAAGAAAAATCTATGAAAATTGCTTGGGAAGTTTAGTTAGTGCTTTTAGAAGTTTATTTAGTGATTTAAACTTGATTTTTAAAGTTATTTTTGGAATTTATCAAATTTGTAGAATGACGCCGAGATTGAAAAGGAGTAGAGAAAAGAGCCCATTTGATTCGAGAAAGTTTGTCAGTTCGAAAGCTCAAGATTTATATAGTGACGCTCTACAGTCACGAAAATTGATTCAGGAGAGATGTTTCAAAAGTCCAGGTGGAGAGGTAGAAGGCCTGATAGTCTGCCGACAGTGGGAATAATTATGTTGTTTCTCTGTCATCATAGTGATTTCTATTGTAAGGGAGTTTTATGCAAATCTCCCAGAGGCTGAAGACGATCGAGTTATGGTTAAAGGGAAGTTGGTACCGTTCACTCCAGAGGTAATCAACTTGTTTTATGATTTACCATCGAAGAATTTATATTTTTATACAAATTATAGTCCTAGTGAAGCGGAATTAAATCCGATTATTTCATATTTGACTATTGGGAGAGAGGACTTTGGAAGATAACCAATGAGAGGAGATTAAATTTTCTAACTTGAAAGTTATGTGCACCTTCAAAGGCCTGACACTATTTTATTTCTACTCATCTGCTTCCGACCAATCATCTCAATGAAGTGACTAGAGAGAGAGCAACTCTAAATTAATGTATTTAGGAGGGAAAGCCCATCAACATAGGATCTTTGATCTACCACACTATCATCAGTTCAACTGCTGCTACTACTACTGTAGGTATGAGATTTGCTTCCTTGATATTATTATTATGCGAGTTGGCTGGAGTGAAGTATGATAGTTGGGAGGAAGTTTTGTTACCCCTAAAGTCCGTCACAAAGGTGAATGTGAAGACTTATTATGAGCATTAAATTTTTGGCTCGAGAGGAGGATTTTCTAGAAGTTATGGATTAGAGACATCTACTGCATCAACCTCTGCTGCATTTTCATCACGACCATTTACTTCTCGTGCTTCTATATCTGGATGTGATACCAAGACTCGGGATGAGTTATTGCAGAAGATGATGGACAATATCAATTTTACCACTAATAAGATACTAAATTTAGAGTGTTTTGCAAATCATATTAATATTTATAATAGAAGGATAAGTGATTATGAAGAGAAATTCCACTCATCTTTGGAAAGCCTGATTAGAGGTGAACCAGGAGTGCAATTTCCTCCATATCCTTGATATCCTGATTATGAACCTGCAGAAAAATGATACAGCGGTGATTCTGAGGAAGAAGAGTAGAGTTGAGAGATTCAATTTATTGTTGTAATATGATGTGAACTATGTGGTCTGAGCTTGCTACATTTACATCTCTGTTGTTTTGGACTATGATTTATGTTATGTTTTAAATTTTTATGTTTGTTGTTGTTGTGATTGTTGTGTGAGATAGTAGCTATTGTTTTGTGTTTAGTATTGTGATTTAGTTAGTTTAGAACTTAAATTTTTTTCATATCTGTTATAAAGTAGAGAGTCTTGCTAGCTTAGCTCTTAAACTTGAAATTCAGAAACTGTTCCTGTATTTTTCTTTTATCATGTTAGTGTGTTGTTTACTTTTATACCCACTATTTAGAAGTCTATTGAATCTCACATGTTAAACTAAAATGAAAATATAGAAAATTTCATCAAAAATTAATTTTACTTCTGTCTTTAGCTTTATACTTGTATCATTAGGGTTTAAAATTCCTGTTAGCATGTTATTTTTTTAATTTCCATTCGTGCTTATATATGTCTAATGTTAAACTGTTTAATCTGTTAAAAATTTAAGTTCAGGGGAGGGATGAAAAATATTTTCTACATTGGAATTTTATTTGTTCTCAAATGTACTACAAGTGAATTTGATTTTAAAAGTAAAATTGATTATGTATATGAAGTTATCANTAATTTTACTTCTGTCTTTAGCTTTATACTTGTATCATTAGGGTTTAAAATTCCTGTTAGCATGTTATTTTTAAATTTCCATTCGTGCTTATATATGTCTAATGTTAAACTGTTTAATCTGTTAGAAATTTAAGTTTAGGGGAGGGATGAAAAATATTTCCTACATTGGAATTTTCTTTGTTCTCAAATGTACTTCAAGTGAATTTGATTTTAAAAGTAAAATTGATTATGTATATGAAGTTATCATAGAGAAGTGAAATTTGATTTTAGAAATGAGTAAGAAAATTTTCTTAAGATTTTAAGTAATGAAGGAAAACTTTAAGTTAAAAACAAATGATTAATATAAGTGACTATCTTTAGTAAGAAAAATTTTATTTTTGAAAAATTTAGATAGTTTAGAATTTTATTTTTAATGCTTAAATTTCTTTTATTAAAATGATTTTCAGAACTATTATTACATCTATAACTAAAAGTTTTATGTTAAAACTTTACTTTAAAAAAGGAGAAGTGGAATTCAAAATCATTAAAGGCCTACCAAGATATAGTAATCCTTGCCTGAAAAAAGAAAAAGAAAGAAAAAAGAAGAAGAAAAGAAAAAGAAAAGAAAAATAAAGAAAAGAAAAGAAAAGAAAAGAAATGTAAGGGAGGAGAAGCTTGTGGATTAGTCCCTAATCCAAAATTGGTTCTACATTTGATCTTTTTAAAGTATAAGACTTAATAAAATCTTAAGCTTCTAAATATAATATAGTGAGTAAACTTATTTTTAATAAAATTTTTTAAGTAAAGAAAATAAAAGAACTAAAATCTAAATTTAGAGAATTTATAATATTTATGAATTAGATAGGAACTCATATTTTCATATTTCTTAACATTAAAAATTTTCAAACCTTAAGTTGGTCTCATTTACTAATTATTTTTTCTAAATTGGACTGCTATATTTCTAAATCTAAATTTAGTAACTCCTAAAGAAACACATATACATATCATACATATTTGGTTTTAAAGATTGAAGTGTCACTTGAAAACAAGTAACATTTTAAGTTTGGGGGATTTTGATACACCTAAAATATATAGTGTTTTTAGACACATTTTTATACCTATTTTTGAGATATTGCGCTTTAATGGAAGGTATTTTTGTGTTTTTCTTACAGATACAAGTAAAAATGGAAAAAAAATGCTTAAATGAGTGAAAAATGATCAAATTTGGAGCAAGAGGGTGAAAAATTGTGCAAAAAGAGTTTTGGCGCCTAAGCGCCGGATCCGACGCTTAAGCACCGGTTAAACAGAGAAGACCATGCCTAAGCGCCGAGACCCCGCGCTTAAGCGCCAGTGACAGTTACTAAAAAAGTAAAATCGGTTTGCATGAATTTTGAAGAGATTTTTGAGGCACGCATTGGCTTAATAGGTGGTTGTAATCACCATGGACGAAAATTATCATGAAAGGTTGCATCTCTTGGGTAAATACATCGAATCAAGACACATTTTGAAGAGATCCCAAGGCACCTCTTGGAAAACTATAAAAAAAAGAAGAGAGGACTTAGAAAAGAGTCCTGAAAATATTGGCAAGTTTTGAAAGTTCTTTTCTGGGGAGTTAGTTTGGAGAGATTTTTAGGAACAACCTTTTATTTACTTTATCCTTTTTGTTATTTTTTTAATGATTATAAAAGAGAAGAGATTCAAAGGAACTTCAAGTTTGGTGGAGGACATGAGATAAGATTTTATTATTTTGTTTTATACTACTTTTAGTTTTAATTATGACTTGTTTTTTGTTTCACAATGATTTATTCTTTTAAACTATAATGTGGTTTTATTTTCTCCATAGATTTTGAGTAGTTTTCTTTATATTCTTTCTTAAAATGTTAAGTAATTAAGTTTTGGATGGAATTTGCGAAGAGTATTGATATTTAATGTTAGAAGATGTTGTGATGATTTAAATCCATGCACTTCATTTACTTCTTAATTTGACAAATCCAGATGTTAAAATTTGTTGTGAGAACATGTAAGAACCGGGCTGGCATTGTCTCAGTCAATAATTGGAAATAATCACATTAGGTTGTATGAATGAGAATGTAGTTCATATGATTGAGTGCAAATAAATAGGTAAATATTCAATAATGGGTGTAGAGTTAGAGGACTTTAAAGTGACAGGTTAAAGCCCCCAACTTGGTTTATTATTTTAGGATCTGATACAAGAATGTTTGCCCCCAGATGGAGGGAATCAAGAGAACTCTATAGTGAGAGCTAGTATCTTCCTTGCTTAGCCGGTCTTCAGAATTATTCAAATTTTAAATTAGCCAATGTTCTTTATAGCATCTCTAGTAAGGGTAAAGATTATTAGTGCTCCCATTTGACATAATACAATTTGTATACTTTCACAACATAATTCCTATGCTTATTGATGATTCATGATAAGAAGAAAGATAATTTCATATTAAATACTTTTCTTCTAAATAAACTTTAGTTATCTTATTAGTTGTTACTATTTCGTTAAAATATCAAAATTACCAAAAATATTTAAATTTTAAATTCCTAAAAAAATCATTTTTAGTTTAGGTAATTATCTTTTTAAAAATAGAAAAACTTTCTAAAAAATGCATATTGCGTAATCTTCCCTGTGGGTTCAATATTCAGGTCTTAATCAAAAGGTCATATATTACTTGATAACGCTACATATACTTTCGTAGTATCCCAATATAAATATATATAAATTAAAAAGTTAAATTCTTATCGTTCTTTAGAATCAACTTTTTGGTTTTGTTGTAAAATGAGGAAATATAAATGAAAAATACCATCAGAACTATTTTTATACTGTGCATAAGCATTAAGTATTCAGGGATCAAGTTTTTGGTGCCGTTGTCGGGGATTAAAATCTTCAAGTAGTGGTGTCAACTTCATAAATCCTTACATATACAAAATATCGGGATCAATTTTTTCGCCTTGTTGTCGGGGATTAAAATCTTCAAGTAGTAGTGTCAACTTCATAAGTCCTTACATATATAAAATATTGGGATCATATATCCATCCAAAAATAAAAATATTTATGCCCAGCTAGTCTATCTAGCATTTAATCTAGAAAGGGTAATGGAAAATGATACTTTCCTAGTGGCAATACTTAATTTTCTATAATCAATGCATATTCGCTACCCTATAACTTGTCTAATAGGTATTAATTCATTATGTTCATTCACAGTTACAGTTACTCCTCCTTTTTTTAGGAACACAGTGAATTGGACTAACCCATGCACTATCTGAAATATGGTAGATAATTCCAGCATCTAACCACTTTAAAATTTCTTTCTTAACAACTTCTTTCATAATAGGATTCAGCCTCCTTTGAAGATCAGCCATGGGTTTGCAGTACTCTTCCATATGAATTTCATGCATACAATTTGAAGGATTGGTTTTTTTAATATCAGTAATTGTCCATCCAAAGGTTTTCTTACAATTTTTCAAAATTTTTATCAACCTCTCTTCTTCTTCTATCAGTGATTTTGAGGAAGTTATGACTGGTACATTAGAGGAATCTCCTAAAAAGGCATATTTTAAATGTTCAGGAAGTAACTTCAACTCGAGTTTTGAAAGTTTTTGAACTAATGGACAAAATGATTTATCTTTGTCTATTGTGTCTAAAATTTCAAAACTATCTCAAACATAGTTTGAATCTTTCTTAAAAAGTTATTCACATTAATATAATTCCTCTTCTTGCTCGTGTTCCAATTCTTTTTCTTCAAATTTTTCTTCATAAGTTGCTTTGAAATGGCATTCACTTAGATATCTTATAACATCCATCCTAACATTCATCATCTTTACCTTTTGCAGGATATTTCAATGATCTCGAAATATTGAAAGTAGTAGTTTGATCATTGATGTGCATTGTTAATTCCCCTTTCTGCACATCTATCATTACTCTTTCTGTGGCTAGGAAAGATCTCCCCAAAATGATAGATATCTCATTATCTTCCTCCATATCTAGCACAATGAAATCAACAGGAAAGATAAATTGACCCACTTTCACTAGGACATCTTCTATAACTCTTTTAGGGTATGTTATCAAACGATCTGCTAACTATAGAGTTACAGTAGTAGGGGATATTTCTCCTAATCCTAATCTTTTAAATATTGATAATGGCGTAAGGTTATTGCTTGCACCTAAATCATATAAAGCTTTCCCATAAAATCTGTCTCTTATTGCACATGGAATTGTAAAGCTACCTGGATCTTTAAGCTTTTCAGGAAGCTTCTTCTGAATTATCATACTGCTCACTAAGTGCAATGGTCTCATTATCTTCAAACTTCCTTTTCCTATTGAGAATATCTTTCATAAAATTTACATAGCTCGGCATTTGTTCTAAGGCTTCAGCAAATGGAATATTAATTATAAGATTCTTAAATATTTCCAAAAATTTTGAAAATTACTTATCCAACTTCTACTGACGAAGTCTCTGAGGAAATGGTGGTGGTGGTTTTTCTAAATCAATTTTAAGTGGAGAAATAGGTCTCTCAAAATATTTTGGAGCGTCCACTTTTGATTCTTCAACTTATCTCTCTCCACTTCAATTTCTTTTTGAACCCAACCTTCCAACTCTCTTTCGCTTCTAAGTTGAACAACTTTAACTTATTCTTTATTCAGGTCTTTTGGATTTAATTCAGTATTACTAGGTAGCGTTCCTTGGGATCTATTACTTATTGAATTTGCTATTTGCCCTCTCAATATTTCTAATTGTAGCTCCTTGACTTTGTAATTGATTTCCCATTTGTAACACCACTTTTTCTATAGACAACTTCTTCCCCTTAAATTATGTATTACTGTTGGAACCTGGAGGATAAGTAGATCTATAATTATTATTCCCTTGATTGTTTCTGTTTTCCAATGGGTTTACTTGATTGTTCCTCCATTGTTGATTATTACCACCCAAATTGTTATTCTAGGTAAAGTTGGTATGGTTTTTCCAACCTGGGCTATAATAATTTGAATATGGGTTATTCTACTTATTATTTGTGGCATTCAAAGTTTCTAATGATGCTTAATAATCTACCATTTGGCCTAATGAATTCTCTTCAATCACAGAAACTGGTTGAGAAAAATTCATTCCAAATTAGTCTAATTTCCTTGAAATTGCAGCAACTTGATTTGCTATTATAGTAAATGCATCAAACTCCTGAATATTGGATACTTTCTTAGGATTCACCCTCTAAGTAGGCCATTAAAAAATATTGGTAGTAATTTCTTAAATTAAAGCAAAAGCACCATGAAATGGTTTTGACACCATTGAACCACCTGCAGGGGCATTGATAATTGAGAATTATTAATCAATATGGTATAGCATGGTGTGGACACCTTAAGAGTTCTTTAAATCTTTCCCATGCTTCATAAATAGATTCCCCTTCAAACTGATTAAAAGATGTAATATCATTTCTAAGCTTTGCAGTTTTTTATGGTGAAAAAAATTTAGAAAGAAATTTTTCTGCTAAATCACCCCAATTTCTGATAGATCCATGTACTGACAAGTTCAACCACATATCTTAGCTTTATCCCTCAGTGAGAAAGGAAATAACTTAAGTCTTATGACATCATCTGATACGCCATCATATTTAAATGTAGCGCACAATTCTAGAAAGTCGACAAGTAGTTAATTTGGCTCTTCAATTGGTGATCCCCGAAACTGATTATTTGATACCATTCTGATAATAGCAGGTTTCAACTTAAATGATATAGCTTCTATAGTATGTTTTTGAATACTACAATGAAGTTCATCTACAGTAGGGTTGTCATAATCTCTTAAAGGTCTAAAATCTTGACAAATTTTAGCATTTTGATTATTTTGGTTTGCCATTTCTGTAATGTTTTTGGATTTTTCAAGATTTTTAATTTTTTTTATTTTTTCTAATTTTTCTAACGGTTCTCTCTAATTCAGAATAGTAGGGCACTAGTCCTTCAGAACCTGAACTATGCATACACGAACATAAAATAAAATAAAACTAATCACACAAAAAATAAAATACAATAACTTAAAGNTTTTATATAACCCTACTGATAGGTCAATTAAGACATCGGAGGAGAAAATATGAATTTTCACAATTTAACTTAATTCATATAATTATTTTTATGCAAAAATATGCATTTTTAAGGAAAATTTCAAAAGATGATCAAGACAACTCCTAATCATTTGAAATTTTTATGTGAGCTAGCCCTAGACAAGAAAGTCCTTTGGCCAAAAATTTCACATCACTTGAAATTTTTATGTAAGCTAGCCCTAGACCAGAAAGTCATTTGGCCAAAATTTTATGAAAGAAAATTTCAAAAGATGATCGAGACAATTCCTAATCACTTGAAATTTTTATGTGAGCTTGCCCTAGACCAGAAAGTCCTTTGGCCAAAATTTCATATTATGCAAAAATATGCATCTTCAAAGAAAATTTCAAAAGATAATCAAGACAATTCCTAATTCTGAAAATTTTTATGTGAGCTAGCCCTAGACCAGAAAGTCCTTTGGCCAAAATTTTATAAAAAATTTTTATGTGAGCTAGCCCTAGACCAGAAAGTCCTTTGGCCAAAATTTCATAATTTGTGAAATTTTTATGTGAGCTAGCACTAGACCAGAAAGTCCTTTGGCCAAAATTTCATGATTTTTTTAATTTTCTGTGATTTATTAAAATTAATTGAAGTTCTGGGGACTTTAATAAAAATAAAATATTCTATGTAATGAAAAATATATTTTATATTTTTGAAAAATCTTTCTGAGGTCAAAGAACCCAGAAAAAATTATTTTATATTTTTCTGATTTTTATTTGTTTTTCTAGAATTATTTTGGTGAAAATTCTATTTTTAAACCTTAAAAATCATTTTAAGTTTTAAAAATAGATATCTTTATCTTTAAACTTTTGGAAAAATATTCCAATGATTCCTAAGTGTTTAGGAAATAATTTGAAATATTTTCAAGAGTTTATGATTTTTTATGATTTTTTATGATTTTTTTATTATTTTTAATTATTAAAAATAATTAAAA